>JAOPJG010000001.1:0-118104 GCA_027478255.1 Dispira simplex | reverse complement strand
AAAAAGGGAAGCCCGGAGAGAGCGGAGAGTATTTCTTATAAATACACTTGTGTTAATAATTACCGGTCGCTCTTTAAATTGGTCTACTGACAGGCAAGCGGGGGTGGTTCAGGAGTGCGCTTGGATCGAGGGATATGGTCGGACTTTGGAGATAGAGGGTGAAGGGGCGAGCAAGAGATTGGTGGATTATGTATCCTGGACCTCTGAGATGTATTGTGGTAGGGAAGGGGATTAAGTGGAACACGCAAAGAAGTGGATAAGAGTGGACTAGATGTCTCCATGGTGGTTAGCAGTGCCACCTTTCCTTGATCTTGCTTTATTCAAGAGTATACTTTGGCAATGGGGAATAGAACACACTCGGACACACCCCTGGAAATAGTTAATCAAGGCATGGTAACCGATTGCCAGAGTTTTCATTTCTTCGCTGCAGGCTGGCGTGTGCTCTTCCTTCTAATCACTGATTACCACAATGTAACTCTTATGGTTAGATGTAGCCTTTATACTTTGATTGTATTCCTAATTTTGGGATGCAATGGGTATAGATTGAACGCCAATTTCAGTGTGCCGTAACTGTTCCTAACCATTGAATGCATTGACGTGGGGGTCAGAGGATGTAAAAGTTCTGGTGTAATTGGGGGGAAAAGGGCCCTTTTCACGTGCTGTTCTCCTGATACCCCATTGACCCACAAGTGAAAGATTCCGTATATGTTCTACCTCAGAAATTAATCATTTACTCATCGTTTTGCGTTGCATTCCTTGTGTATATGTGCTACATCATGTATGAATTATACCGGTCTTGGACTGATTTTTTATGGGAGGGCTTTGCGAAATAGAAAAAACCCAACGCCGACCGAAAAAAATCGAGAAACAGCCCACCCCTACCAAAGTCCGGATAAGATTTTCGTCACCAAATCCTCCTTTACTTTCCACTCCTCGTCGCCTACCTCGGGCAAATGATACTATTTCATTCGACATCGATCCTCTGTTTACGGCCAAGGAACCTGAGCATGGTACACGGAGACCCGCGGTGACCAATCTACACAAACTGGATGTATCTGGATCACAGAAACAGGCAAAGGCCTCGGGTTCATTGAAGGAGCCAGTTACGAGTGGTGAATCTAAGACCAAGAGCGCCGGACCAATGTCCGAGCGTATCGAGTTGGCCAACGTTGATCACTGGGCCGCCCTGGTGGAAGCGGAAACCGCGCCTTCGACCGACCGCCAAAGAACTAAAATTTCTGAACCATCCTCGCCATCGACTCTGCGTAATACCCTCACTAAGATTTCGTCTGCCTCTGTTCCTACCCCGACTATTCCCATACCAGAACCCGAACGGAAGCAGCGTCTCCCGGTGCAAACTCGCCAAAAACAAATCGAGGAAGAGAACCGGCGTCTACTGGCAGAGAAGGAGGCCAGCCGTCGTGCCGCATTGGAAAAGCAGCGGATCAAAGAAAAGGAAGAGCGGGATCAACAGTATAGCGTGGTATTGGGTTGGATGCGGGAAAAGAAAATGATCAAGTCGTTCGAGCAGTCGTTACCTCGAGACCGTGAATGGGATCAATTGGAGCGTCAACGGTATCGCCTTTTGGCGAGTACCTTTGGGATTACAGTACCCTTGCGATCGCATCGGTCTCAACCGCACACTCCCATCCCTCACCATTCCGTTGTGGCTTCCCCTCTGCCCACCACTCCACAATCGTTTAGTCCAACCAGTCCCATGAACTTTACTGGCGGGGATGAACGTCATGTTGATCCGTCACCGTTATCGTCAGCGTCGATGGCACCTTCGATTGCTTTTCACCCGGCTCAAGACCGTCCTGTCCATGTCACAAGTCATGATACTGCCCCATCGTATGCAGCCGCTACTACTACTACTACTACCACTGCCGCTTGTTCACCGCTAGTGCCAGGGTTAATGCCGACCTTGCCGAGCATCACTGGACATCCTTCATCGTTGCGGGACTCGTTGGTTGACCAAAAGGGACTACCGGCTTCTTACGCGCAGAGATCTTCCAGGTCATCTCCGCCCGACGTATCCCAACCGGACACCACCAGTTGTTCTTCTGGGGAAATTAAACCACCCGTTTCTGACAATCCTAACCCTCATCCTCCTCCCGCTATATCCACCACCAGTCTCAACACCCCGGGATCCTTTGTGGTATCAACGGAAGTGGTAGCCAACGTCCAGAGTTCACCACCTCCCACCTCAGCACCCGCTGACGACCACCAACCACCCAAATCAGTGGTGGCATCTCTCGGTATGACGGCACCACTAGCAGACCGTACAGCGCTTATGGCATCAGTACCTGTTATTGCTTCGGAGCCTATCCAGGAAGTAGATATGGAATGTGATGCTGAAGAAGGCGAACTGAGTCCCTCGTAATGGTCGGCTTGGGATTTGTTTGTGTGCGGGGATCATCTCCGTAAAACGGCAACGAAAAAGTCGTATGTGGCTTTTCCTCCCTCTCCCTCCTCTCTCACTTTTTTTATCTTGTATTCGTTACAATTGATCGATTGAGTTGCTCCACCTTTCCTCTATTTTTTATCACTGTTTGGCTATTAATTATGTACTTTGTTATGAATGGGGTGACCAAACGGTGGGAAAGGGATAGAATTGACATTATGATTTCTTGTGAATGTTCCCGTCATTTTTACTGACTTGGTAGAATACGTGCAGCATTTCTTTTTTTTAAAAAAAAATTTTATTGGCAGTTTTATTCCCTTTGCCTGGTTAATGGTGTTTGCTAATCGTGTCAGTAAAGGGTTAGAAACCTATAGCACATATACGCTGGTGACAGTGATATCACGTGACATGTAATTTTCTCTGTAGTGGGTCACTGGTGGACGAATTTTCACTGAGCATTATATATATATAAAAAAAAGCATCGAAATCGCAATGGTCACCAAAAACACGTGGCTGATTCATTTTCACGTAGATTGTGATTTGGACTAAAAATAAACCAACCACAATTTAACCAATAAGATTTTAATACTGAATGATTTTTCGTTTAGTCGAAACAAGTTACGCCCTTTGCGTAGGTGCAAACAGCGTACGAAGTACAACTGCTGAAACTGTCAAAGGATAGCAGAACCTGTATAGTGGAAAAAAAAATCACGCATGTGGGATTCCACTCCATATATTGTCGTTTACTATTATTAATGCGTAAATAACAATTTGAATTTGTACATGCGTACTTATTTTTTTTTTTTAGTTTTGGTAAAAGCAAATCCTCATGTAAACGTCTTTTGCCTTGGCATATTAATCTGCATGATTGCTACTTAGCCCAATGATCATGAATCCAGTTAAAAATGTTAACCAAATGGTGGCGCCCTTGTTACGCCTGTCGCGAACACCGGTGTATGTAAGAAAGAAGCGTAGAACCACGGCAACCATGTTTCTGATTCCTCAGCGTACACCTCAACGACATTACTCTACCACCACCACCACTACCACTGCTACCCACCCGGAATTAAAACCTGTAGATACCGCGCCTCCGGTTGAGCCAACAGTGGGTTCGTCATTCTCCAGATCCACGGCACACCGTATGCCCCAACCCAAGAGCACGGCGGATGGACGTCAGAAACTAGTCTTTGATAATCGAGGCCCCAGTTTTCAAGATTTTATCCGGTCGGCCAATGCCCTACGGCTCGGCCAGCTACAACCTGCTGAGGGAACCCTCACCGAGGACAAAGGACAAGTAGCACCATATTTACGAGTGGCGACCCAAAACTTGGCGGAATTAGGCCAGGGTCGAAAGTTTTTCGTAGAGGTGTATGGTTGTCAAATGAACGTCAATGATACCGAAGTACTGATGGCAATTTTACAGGAGGCCGGGTACCAACGGACCATGAACGTAGACGAAGCCCACGTAATTTTCTTGATGACATGTTCCATAAGGGACAATGCCGAAAAGAAAATTTGGGGTCGGTTACGCTATTATAAATCCCTGGCTAATCAACGCAATGGTAATCAGACCCCGTTGGTGGGCGTACTCGGTTGTATGGCCGAACGGCTCAAAGACAAGTTACTGGATAAGGACAAACTAGTCGATGTGGTATGCGGTCCGGACGCTTACCGTTCATTGCCCCATTTGCTGAGTATGGCCGAAGAATCCATGTTGGGCGTGGCCAATGTATTGTTATCTACGGACGAAACCTATGCAGACATTACCCCGGTGCGTCTCCACCCTAACCAGGTGAGCGTCCACCTTTCCATTATGCGGGGATGCAACAACATGTGTAGTTATTGTATCGTTCCTTTTACACGAGGTACGGAACGTAGTCGCTCTATCCGTTCTATTTTACGTGAGGTGGAACAGCTTAATGCCCAGGGTATCAAGGAGATTATGCTACTAGGTCAAAATGTCAACTCGTACCGGGATGTAACAGACTATCATAGTTACCCAGCGCCTTCCCCAGAAGCCTCAAACACTGTGATTACTGACGCTACTGCCCAGACAATGAGTCGAGGGTTCAAAACCATTTACAAGACTCGTTCCGGGGGTTTACGTTTTACCCACCTGATGGACGAGGTATCCCGGGCTAACCCAGAAATTCGTTTCCGGTTCACTTCCCCTCACCCCAAGGACTTTCCTGACGACTTACTGAACTTGATCCGCGACCGACCAAACGTTTGCAGTAACATTCATCTACCAGTTCAGTCGGGAAACTCTGCCGTACTGGAACGCATGCGTCGGGGTTACACCCGAGAAACATATTTGGAGCTGGTGGATTTAATTCGTCATACCATCCCCGACGTGACCATTAGCTCTGATTTTATCGTGGGGTTCTGCGGGGAAACGGAATCCGAACACCGAGATACGGTCACCCTGATGGAGCAAGTCAAGTACGACACGGCCTACATGTTTGCTTATAGCATGCGGGAGAAAACCCACGCCCACCGTCGGTGGAAAGATGATGTTCCCGCCGATGTCAAGTCCCGACGGTTGACCGAAATTATCGATGTGTTCCATACCCATGCGCGGATTAAAAACCAGGCACTGGTGGGCCGTGCTCAGTTGGTGCTGGTGGACGGGTTTAGCAAAAAATACCAATGCTGGCAAGGTCGGACCGACGGTAACCACAAGGTGTTTATCCAGTCAGTGGGTAACCCCGACCGTTCCACCACCCCCTCGGTACCAGAATTCGACGTCAAAATGGGTGACTACGTCGTGTATATGCCCACTACAGCTTCCTCCACTGCATTACGAGGTTATGCTGTGGCCCCATCCAGTATTAAGAGTTTTTACGGTGCTTAGTATCTGGTTTACGTGGTAAAACCCCCCAATCCACGGGAAACAAGGTAATGTATAAGTTATATAAAGCATGGTTTATTAATGAACTAGTTAAATAAAACTTGTCAGAAAAAGTACAGACACACCGCGGTGTACATCACCATGTGAATGTGTGAGTTTTGGTCCAAAAGGGCAAGTGCAGTTACCGCAAACAACCAATTTCAGAAATCTAGAGTAAAAAGTAGTACAGAGGATACCCATGTCGCTCTTAATGAAAAGCAAATCCGTAGCATACAGCAAATTAAATAACCGGGAATACCAGTATGATGTCGGAGAAAGGAGAGACTCTAGTTTTTTTTCCCTTAAATTCTTGGACTAGGTCTCTTGGCTTTGTTTTCCTCATACTCTTTGCGCATACGTTCTAAACGAGCCGCTCGGGCGTCAAATTTCTGCACAAAGGCATCCGGTTTCAAGGGTCGAGTTGGCGGATCGTGAATGAATCCTGGCTGGACCCGATCCATGGGACTGTCGTGATGGATGGCATACTCTAGCCACGAGCCATCGAATAATGCAACTTGTGGGGATCCGATCTCACGGAGAGCAACGTATACCACGGCGGCCGTCACACCACTCCCTTGATAACCATGATCCGCGATAAATTAAAAACACCAGTTGACACCCACGACGATGATAATATAACAGTCAGAATTAGTTTGTGTTGATAGGGAACGCCCCTTCCACCGATGATGTTACACATCGTACTCCATTACCTAATCTCTGCCAACATTTTCGTGGGTGGTAAATATTGCTACTTTGTTTCCCATGGTTATTTACTTACCGCACGATGTCACCAACGGTTTAGTAGTATCGATTTTCTTTTTCGCAAAATAACGGCGGAGTTTATCGCGGGATTTGAGGAGGATGGCGCCCGTATTCTTGTCCTTGTCGACCAAATCCTCCCAGAATGTGTTGACCGAATGAGGAATACTGCCACTGGCAATTCCCGGACGCGGTTCCGGAATTAATCCTTGGAAACGCTCACTGTTACGTGCGTCTAAAACGTACTCTAACCCGGTGTTGTCTGTCTTATCCTTGGCCGCGTTGATCCATGCCCATGTATTATCCATAATGTCGTCGTAGCGACGTACCAATTTAGTGTGTAGCATGCACGAATACTTGTCCTTGGCCGGGGGCAGACGGCTGAGGTCTTGTAGACCGGAACGCACGGGTCGCTTTTCGGCCAACCACTTGGGAAGACCTCCATTCAGGATGGACACATTTTTATGTCCAAATACTTTGAACATCCAGTATACGCGACAGGCCGAGAACAGGTACGAGTTATCGTAAACTACCACATGAGAATCCTTGCTGATACCCAACGACGTCATGGCACTGGCAAACATCTGGGACGACGGTAGCGGATGGGGTAATATCGGGTGTTTTGCACTCAAACGTTCAATATCCAAAAACCGAGCCTTGGGGAGGTGACATTGAAGCCACTCGTCTCGCAGATCCCGTCGACTAAAGGGCATCACCCACGATCCATCAACTGGTATCACCTTGTCCAGGTTCTCCTCCAGCCATTCCGTGGAACAAAGTGCACCTAGAGGGGGTTAACGTCGTGAACAAGCACATCCATCCACCCATATGCATAAAAGTACCAAAAAGTTAGTCGGACCGTCGCAAAATTTGACCTCCAAATCACACGCACCAAGTGTTACTTTGTAAAGCCCCCGGGTAGTTTCCTTGTTATGTACTTACTATCGAAATCACTCTTCACTTCGTCCGCGTCGGTCACATTGGGATCGACCGGAAGTTGGTATTCGTCTTCGGCGGGGATATCCTCCAATTCTTCGCCTTCCATAAGCATACTCTTCAGTTCTTCGAACATGCCAAGCTCAGCCAGTACTTGGGATTGGTTCAGCATGGTATCATCGTTGTCCTTGGACATATTCTTGGACTGGGATGTAGTTTGACCAGAGAATTGTCTTGACGGATGCAATGCGTATACGGTAGTGTTACCAAGGGGTGTTACAGGCGTCCGTGGTTTGCCAAATAACGCAGTAGATTGCCAATATCGCAAGCTGGAAATAGGAAACACTCGACGTACCAATGGTCGCGCGGGAATAGGCATAGTAATGGTGAAGGAAATGAACAGGAGTGTCAAACCAATGCGTTTACGATTAAAGAAATTGTAGAATGTCAAACGGTATAAGTCGGAAAAAATAATAACGAACAATAAGTTTTGAGAGGATAAAAGGGTGGCGTCAGGCACATTGACGAGCTGGAAATAAAGCCTTTCCAATCTCCTGCATCCCTTTACTTGGGCAGTTTTCAACACTCAATACCTCTCCCGACCGCATTATCGCCAACTTTTAATCAGGTGTGCAAAGGAAAGATATCTCCATTGTACCTCCCATTCCTTTCATGTGGATTGAATGCGAAAGTTGTCCTTTTCTATTGTAAAGTTTGGCATCATCATCATCGCAGTGAAAATTTAATATCCTTAACAGCTGAAGCACCCTGCCGTTTTAGGGGATACCTGAGGACAGCAGAGATAAGAAAGGTAATAGGATTCAGGTCACTGGTATGAGTAGGCACTTCCAATAAAACAATAGAGGCCTATGAATGGGTAAACAACCCTTGGGATTGAACAAGTGCATTTTTTTTATTCATGAGAGACGCGAGTTTCCCTGACCCGGTCTCCTTATATAACACAGAAATGATGTAACAAAATCATAGCGAAATGAAGAGTATTTCGACATCAAAATGTAAACAATCTTCATAGAGACAAATACCAGTCAATCGGCATTGATAATCGTGGTATACAGTGGTAAGGCTCAGTTGACTAAGATCTAACTAAGAAAAGGGTGGCCCCCACATCAAAAAAAAATGGAGCGAAAATACATAAAATAAAACGGATAATCTAGGCCAGCTTCCGTTCGACAGCATCCAGCGTTGTCGTAATTTCCTCCAAAACTTCCGAGCCCGGTAGTGGGGAAGATAGGAAGTCCTCATCCTTGGTTGGGTATGGAATCCTACTGAGCTGGCCAACTTTCTGGGTGAGTTGGGCGAGGTGATCCTGACAGGTTTTCTCCAGTGCTTGAACTTGGTCGGTCGCCTTTTTCTGAGCATTTTCTAATAAAGCGATGGCCTCGTCCAAAGTGTACTCTGCAGCATTTGTGCCAGTCACCCGGAGGGAGTCTGGATGCGCTAACACTTGCCGTTGTATAGGGTCGGTAAATTGGGCACCCACGGCAGTGTCTGGCTGTGTGTTACTGGTGGGAGAGTCCGATGCGGGGAATTCTTGCAAAAGAGCTTGCTGAACTATTTCGTTAATTTCCTTGCGCCATTCGGTATACGTTAACAGAAGGTTATGCAAATCAGGATGGTCTTGATACTTTGGAGGGAAAAAGTCGCGGAAATCCTTAGCGGAGAATGTGGTGTTGAGCGTGGAACCTAGCAAGTAGCGGTGTAAAATATTCCCCTGGGTGTTGAGTTTGGCATCGGGTGTTTCCGTTTCGAGGGAAAGTAGAGAAGCACTGGAAGATGACGGAGAGTGTTGGTTAGACAGCATTATGTTTAAATCGCACTAGGTGTATATTGTAGTAGTACCAAAACAAACGGGATTGAACTTTAACGAACCACGATAAATTTTTAATAATTATATAAAATAAGAGAAACGTCAAACAGTAATACAATTAGCGTGGCAATGGCAAGTTTAGCAAAGCAACCCTCCTCCAATATGCTGGCCCACTCAGAAGTGAAAAACAACAAACTAGTAGTCCAAACACCAAAAAAAAACCGTGGGTACGCTCCATGTAGCCCTTTGTTACATGTCAGCAACTCCAATGCTGCGTTGTAATGTCTTTCCTCAAAGCATTCTCTTACCCTCCTTTTTGATTACTAATGGTCTATTGGTATAAAACCCAATCCTAACTAGTCTAACCCCATAGCTTTTGCATCAATCCTTCCACCCTTCCTCCCACCTAACTTATGCTTTACCATAATCAACGCAGTAACCATGGCCTACACTGACCGCCACCGACTATTTCTTCAAAACTTTCTCATCCAACGGTACATGCCCCAAGTGACCGCCGAACAACTCTATGACACCATTGTCCAACGTACCCCGCAAGACGGCTCGAATTCGGTCCCTCTCGATGAATTCCTCCACGCCATCAATCGCAAGCTGGACCCGTTGAGTCTAGAATTACGCAAAACCCAACACCAACTCACGGGCGACAAAGTGTGGGCTTTGGTCAACACCCGCGGCGACGACATTGCCCAACTGGCCACGCATTATTCTACAGGGAAACTGGCCGCGTTTAAGAAACTTGTAGAGGCTATTATGACGGCCGAAGATGGAAATTATTGTCTGGGGTCTACCGCCAGTTTATCCCTAGTGCAACGTGAAGGTTCTTCGTCCATGACGAAGCAGTTGGCCCAAGAATTTCTAGGTGAGTTGGTGAACGACCATTGGTTAGTCTTGTCCGAAGGAGGTCATTACACGCTGGCCCCGCGGGCCATCCTGGAATTACAAACTTACCTCAAAGAAGAATATCCCGAGTGGGTTCAAGAGTGTCATCTATGTAAAGACTTGGTAACCATGGGACTTCGGTGTGACCACGATGGTTGTAATGCCGTTCTACATGTATGCTGTGCCCAGCGTTATCTGTCTCTACATCACAACGAATGTCCCGCTTGCCAGCGGGAATGGACCGATCACCACACAGAGTTTGGAGCTCAGGCGTTAATATCCCAACGGTTGCGGCAATCAAGACTGCACCACCATATGTCTACGAGTACCCCTGATCCCGAGGAATCCCAGTTCTCATCTTCCCCATCTTCTAGTTTGCGTTAGAATCCCTCGCATCCTTCCCTACATGAGTTCTACCCATCAGCACTTCTCTGTGGATCTCCTTATTGATGTTTGGAGCCATATTCTACTCGAATAGTTAGAAATAATAGAAACAATTATTGCTGTACATTTCACCATATACCTAGTCTAGGCAATCACCTATATTTTATATTAGGTCCTAAAACATCGTCTTCCAAATAAGTGAAACAATGGCCAGATCAACATGTTGATCATCCTAGTTGGGGCAATTAATCCCCCCCATCAGTGGTATACAATCCGCTCTAAACAAGGGATCTTATTTTTTTTATCATCTATTCTTATTCTTATCAAATAAACCTTGTCCTAGTAGATTACAGTTACCTCTGACTTGTGTGAATATCACATCATGTGATACTGGTTGTATCCCTCATCTCTCTGGCATGTGGATATAGTTGTATACTGTGATCCTGGTGTGGTAGCTACACACAGCACTAGCCAAACCATGGTATGAGGCTAGACCTGCATCGTAGACACACAGATGTTGCATCGCACATACATCGTGTACGGGGATAACACCCTTCGTATCTAGTGAGGGCTGTTATCTAGTGATTGATCACTGGCGTTCTAGTGTGATATTCATTTGTCCATCCATCCATCTATCCACTGTATCTATCTGTGGGTACGACTGTCCACTTAGCCGACTTACGACTATTATGAGTGTGTTATGATTATAGGCCTTATTGGTATCAACTTTTTCTTATCATTCGCTATAACTTTTATTTGGTTGTTACGAAAGCACTTATGGATGCTCGAGTGCCTGATCGAAACAGGACTCGAAACTTAGTGGCTACCCTAGCCTATCCCCCAACGGACCCAAATACCCTTTTCCATGAAGAATGCACCTGGTCTGAGTTAACGACAGGTATGCCTACCAAAAATAGCCTTTAATGAAATTTAGTTGAACCAATACTAATGTCATGAGAAGTATAAACACTATATATGTTTTATAGAACATGCTAATCTGAAAGAGTCAGAATCCAAGAGTGAGTGCTCAGTGTGCGAGATATATACCAGTGAGTCATGTAAGCAAGAGGTCAATCATGTGGTGTAGGTTGTATCCATAGAAGAATGACTGCCAAATATTAACCAATACGATATTTTTTTACCTTCTTGAAGAATGGCCATGGGGGAAACACAGGTAAATTGCAATGACACAAAGCAATGAGCGAATTATCATGGAATAATATTTAAGACCCAGTGCTGTCAGTAGGAGTAGTTTTTAGCACATTACTAAATCCAGTTTTATCAATAGGCTTGCCCTCAACGAAACCAAAAAGTTGAATGATATCTGCTACCCACTTATTGTCAATCTTGAGCTCAAGAAATTCAGCCAATTTTTTTGAAGAAAAATTGCCGTTCTCATCCTGAAATTTTTGGATGATTGTATCGTGGTAGTAACCTGAATTCAACATTTTAGTGAACTTAGGGAGGTCCAATTCGAAGCTTTTACTCGTCCGCTCGTCTAGTGAATCTACAAATTCTCTAGAATAGCCGAAGATTCTTTGCTGTTGCCGAATACTAAGTGAACCCTCAACATTGTCGTCCCAGGCATCGAATACGAGACCGTAGAAAATATCTTTGACTTCAGCGCGATTGAAGCCCACGGCACTGGCGGTGGCGAGCAGAGCGGTCAAGGCTAGGGGAGCAATGGCTAGGATATTGATCTTCATGGCAGAAGCAGAAGAGAGGAGCCGTACCAGCAAGGAGAGAACGAAAAGGATGACGGAAACACGTTAGTTAAGCGCGGAGGAAGTCGAAAGAATGTTAGGAAATAAATTGGCTGATGATTAAAAAATATGGTGCAAACTGATATCCTTTTATAAGTGAGATATAGTATCGAATAAGGGATATCATTTGGTAACTTTATACGCATTGCAGGGATTCGTAGACAGTGTGTGAATTTTTCTTCTATTCATGCGATTGGTTTACTATCCCCAACATCGTCACAGCCTGAACTAGTCGAGAACTTCCCTTTTCATCCCAGAATGAAAAAAAGAAGAGAAAAGAGTGCAACTGTGGCGGTGGCAACTTTATCGTGTTACACACGAGGACATTATTTTAGGTAAGTGATGCAGCTTTCTCTTTATCGTTTCTATTCGGCAGGAGAATGGGGAAATGGCCAAACATGACCTGTGCAACATAAAAAAGGAATGACGTGATAACTTATCGAGCCTCTCATGCTGCTTCCCCTTTTCTCTACTATGAGCTGTGTTGAGGGCATTCCCTCTGTGTGACTATAGGGATGGTTTTTTTTATTGGCATATAAGGTGATTTGGAGTAAATTTATACCAATTATAGCTTTACCGATATGATTTTTAAGAGCCCCATTCGCCTCTGGTAGATTTTTCCTTGCATTTTCAAAAAAAAAAAAACTACTAACCATGTGAAGGAAGTGAAAGTGACACAAAAGGAAGCCTTGATTTTAGGACAGGCGAGTATTCCTTTTGCATTGGAGTCATTGTGATTCTGGCCTGGGTATATACCTCTTGACTATGTGGGGTGCCATTAAACTAATTACACCCACCAACTTGACTTGTTGTATCGTGTTGAAAATAGTAAATGCTTCCATTATACTCCTACCCTGTAAAGGTCATAATATCCTTCAATATTAATAGCAATTTTATAGTACTCTAGAAGGGTGATAAGGGGAGATAAAGAAAAGGATGACAGTACAATGGCAAAAGTCGCTTCCCAACAAAAATATTATGGCCTTTCTCTGTGAGTTAAAACCTGAAATATTTTCTCGTGGTTCACGAAAAGGGGCCACATGGTTACACACTGACCCTTGGGTCTTCCAATGGGACGAGGGAAGTTCTCAAGGGATAATGTCAACGGGACACTATTGAGGTGAATGTCCCTCTCCTCTGGTGCTTCACAAGGCCGTAACTGAGCCAATTAAAATATACTATGCTTCAGTATAGGAGTGAAAATGTGAAGAGAGGAGGTGATGTCATTTTGGAAGGCACTGCCTGTTCCCCAGCCAAGAGAGAGTATCACATTCACCATGCCAGCCCTCCTTCGACTAATTTGGGAAAGTCACACAGGTGAACATTCCATTGAACCTTGCCTTTTGGATGACATCAGAGAAAAAAACACGGCCCCTAGATCAGTCTAGGGAGACCTGCTCGTTACACAGCTGGTGAGATTCAATAGGGAAGAAGAATTAAACCGTGGCTTTTCTGTTGAACCAAGGGACGGAAATGCTCATCTCCTTGTATTTTTGTTCACATTATCCCTTCTATCATGGGAACGACGGCTTTCAAAGCCGCGACTTACTTTATTTGGTAATTTTTTCAGATATATATATCTACGGCCTCTGCCGGACCCTTACTATCCCTTTAGACCGGTTTAAAGTAATCGAGTAATAACAAATATTGAGGGTGGGTCAGTTGACTAAAAATGATATAGATAAATGTGTGTTATAAAATCCCAACTATAAAATATATAAATTTTATCACTAATTTAAGCTACGATAATTTGGCAACTGCCGAGGGTGGGATTCAGATGATAGAAGGGATAACGTGACAATTATCCCTTCTATCATGGGAATATTTCGTCAGGACAGACCTAGTCACACTTTCGTGTGGAGTTGGGTGATGGTAGTAATTGAGAAAGGTCGTCCACTCCTTCCAATTGGCAGCATTCAGGATTTCCTGTTGTGAAAACCCTAGCCGGTGTGCTGCGGTGGCTGTGGCAGACCGAATAGAATGGGCTGAGAAAATATCTGTGTCAATACCCGCCTTAGTAAGAAGGGACTTACTCCAGTTACCCAGAGTGTCACTGGTCGCCTTGGTACCACGTTTGGTAATAAATAATGCCCATTCCTGGGGTTGGCGGAATTACTGGGATTTGTTGATATAATCCCGGGTATTATGGACTGAGCACAGGTGAAGACTGTGCTCCAGTGCTTGCACGTGGATAGACTTGTGGTTACCTTCTTTAACATGGTAGGCCGTTAACGTTAGGACATCTGGTTTTCCATCCTCGTGATGAAACTTTACCCCATCCAGGGTTACGCGGGTGAAATCACTACGGGGGCGCCACATGGTGGTTAAGCATAATAGGGCGTGTAATTTTTGGGAAAACTGGTGCCATGACAAATCCCGATTATCTGGTAATTGGCTAAGGTACTCCAGCAACTGTTCCATTCGCCATACAGGAGGTTTTTCCGTGGGCACCGTTTTTCGTTCCAGATTTCGAATAAACAAATGTGAATGACGATGCTTTGAGATGTCACTGTTTGGGTATCCTGTTTCCCATGTGGAAACAATGGCTGACTTGTGCAATTTTACCGAATGGATGCTCATGGTTTTGGCCATTTCCGAAAGATACGTTAGGAGAGTGTTAGTACTTGGTTGCAACTGATCAATTTGTTTCGAAAGACACCAATGGGCAAACTTTTGCCAGGCATAATGGTAGGCCTTGTTTGTGTTTTTTCGTAGACCTTGGCAGATGTTCTCCATGGCAACGTCCTCTGGAATGCCTTGGTGTAAGAGAATCGTCCGGATAACTTCCATGCGATCAACTACAATTCCTGAGTCTTGAGAAGGGTGGGGGGTTTCACCACCATGGGGAGTAGACGTGGAAACCATGACTGCGTCTTCCAGAATGGGGTCACCAGAACCAGGGTCAGGTGGTCCTGTTGGACCCAATTGATGACTTGATGTACTTGATTCCAGGGTGAAAAGGCATAATCGTTTTCCTGTGGCCATTGGTAATGAAATGTGTCCTTCGAAGGTAATCCTGGTATGCTGTAAAGGTAATAGTACTGAGGCAATTGGTGATTGTAGGGACTGGCAAAGAGATTGATCTTCAAGGGTCCCCACAGTTTGTTCAGTGCCTGAAAAAATGGCTTGGGTAGCTCCAGTTCGCGGTAAGCAGGAACTATATGACTTAGTTGGTCCGCTACCACATTGGTTACCCCTGGGATGTGGGTGGCCTGGAGTATTAGATTCTAGTGAGTGAGCTCATTTGAGATGTCCAGGGCCAGATCTTGGAGGAGGGGAACCCGAGTTCCCCCTTGATGGTTGACATATTTCAGAACCGTAGTGTTGTCTGTTTTTAACTGGATGACCTGGTTTCGAATCCTCTGGGGGAGTTGGTGAATGGCTAAATACACCGCCTGAAGTTCTTTCCAATTGATGGAATGAATTTGTTCATCAGGGGACCACAGCCCTGCTTGTCATAATACTGGGGAAACTATCCCGTACCCTGTGTCTGATGCATCTGTGAATATGGTCATATGGGGCAGTTTTGGCTGGTGTAGTGGTTTCCCTGGATTGTCCTGAATCTGCTGGATCCACCAGTCCAGTTCCCCTTGGGCTTCCCTGCTGAGGGTAATGGGTTCCGACCATGTCTTGTTTTGTGTAATAAGGCACCATTGTAACTGTCATAGTTGGATCAAACCATTGGGTATGGCTGGCAGTACAGAGGTGAGGGTCCCTAGAATGGATGCCAATTTCCAGGCTGGTACAGTTTGAGATTTCAACATTTGGCATCCCTGTAACACTGACTGATATTTCTTGCCTGGTAGCAGAATGTGCATTTGCTGGGTGTCCACAATCATCCCCAGGAATTCCATCCATTGGGCTGGGGACAGAATGGATTTTTTCCAATTGATGGGAAATCCCAGGTCCTGCAGATGGTTGAGTACTCTGTTCAAATCCCAGTGGGTCTGAGAAACACTGGGGGAGATAATGGCAACATCATCCAGGTAGTAGGGAAGTATGATTCCCTGGGACTGTAAAGGTGTGATAGCTGCTTTCATAATCCAGGAAAAAACCTGTGGTGCTGTTGCCAGACCAAAGGGAAGGGAGTGGTATTGGTAAACCTGTCCCTGAGACTGTACAGCCAAAAAACAGTGGGAATCTGGATGTATGGGTACAGTAAGGTAGGCTCCTGGTGTTATCATTGAAGCAAACAGGCCCAAGCCTTCCATTTTGAATTGTGGAAGGTGGTGGAATTTGTTGATACACTGTAGGTCCACCAGTGGGCAGCACTTGTCTGCTTCCTGCTTCATGAAGAGGTTGGAACAAAATCCACAGTATTTGGTATCCCCTTCCTCCAGGGTGTGGCAGGTGAGGAGTTTGTCCACCACTTGATCCAGTTCCTCTTTGTCCCATGGGGCAGCTGAAAAGTTTTGGGGGTAGCCAGGGTAGGTATTGATTTTCATGTGATTTGGTAACCATCACAGATTACTTGATGTACCCAAGTGTCCTTCATCAGCTGGGACCAGGCTGGATAAAAATGAGCTAGCCATCCCCCCAGAGGAATCCCATTGTCCAGCTGACCATAATGTTTGGTCATCTGGTGTGAAGCCACTGATGTCATGGCTACTGCTGGTGGGATTGGTGTTGCAGTTTGGTGTAGCTGGGTTCCCAAATTGGGTTGGTTTCTTGGCTGGACCAGGTTCATTGGGAGGTTTGGTTGGTTGGTGGCCCCAGAAGTTTTTTGACCCCCTAAAATTTGGTTTCCCATGGGAGTTTCCCTGTTGTCTGTGTAGATGGAGGATAGATCCATGGACCCACTGCTGGGTATCCTGGGTCTCTTCTCAATGAATAAACTCAAGGGCATTGTCCCTGAAAAGGAATTCAGATTTCTTGGAGGCAAGGGACATGATGTAATGGTGGATATCATCTGGTACCTGGGTTTGTTGGAGGACCCATTTTTGGCATTCTTCAGTAGTGATGGCATGGAGGTGGGCATTGATGATGAGCATATGTTGAATATGTTCAAGGTGTTCTTTGATGGTAACTGTGCCTTCTCCAATTCCCCACACAGACATGGCCAGGGTGGTGAGTCCTTCACAGACTCCTCTGTAATGATGTTGGGCTTGTTCTTGGAGGTTATCCAAGGCCACTTCTTTACTCCCAATTTTCTTTCACCAATGTTGTTCCAGTTTTGGGATATGTATCCACTGTTCCAAAGACTTTGGAACCCAATCCATGAGTTGAGAGAATGATGTGTTGATAAGGCTATAATCCTTTTGGTCCTTGAAGCAGAGTTCAGCAATTTCAGGAGGGAGTTGTGGTCTCTCCTCCCTTTGGCAGCAGACAATTTGGACTGCTCTCCCAAGTCCTTCCATTTCCCAGTGTAAAGTAGGACTGCCTTCTTCAGCACTCAACAAGAATCCTGCATTATGTTGCATAACTTTTTTAAGACAAATTGACCATTATGAAAACACATTGAAAATAATACCAAGGTATTTCGTGTTAATAAAATAAAAGTAAAATGTATTTAAGGCAAATCACCCATTTTTTCCCAATGAAAAACAAGTAGTATACTGATTTATTATTGTAAAATGACAAACTGTCAATAATAAATCACTTGGAAAACAATAAAAATAAGGCAGAGGCACTTAAAAAGATGCAAAAGTCACGATACTTTAAAAGGGTCTAAAGGGATAGTAAGGGTCCAGCAGAGGCCGCAGATATATATCTGAAAAAATTACCAAATAAAGTAAGTCGCGGCTTTGAAAACCATCGTTCCCATGATAGAAGGGATAACGTGAACAAATAAACCTTAGTCCTAGTAAGTTGAAGCTACCTCTTGACTTGTTGTGCGAATATCACATTGTGTGATAGTGGTTGTATCCCTCATCTCTCTGGCATGTGGGTCAAGTTGTATACTGTGATCCTGGTGTGGTAGCTACACACAGCACTAGCCAAACCACGGTGTGAGGTTAGACCTGCATTGTAGACACGCAGACTTTGCATCGTGGATATGTCGTGTACAGGGATAGCACACTTCGCATCTAGTGAGGACTGGTATCTAGTGATTGATCACTATCGTTCTAGTGTGATATTCATTTGTCCATCCATGCATCTATCCACTGTATCTATCTGTGGGTACGACTGTCCACTTAGCCGACTTATGACTACCATGAGTGTGTTATGATTATAGGCCTTATTGGTATCAACTTTTTCTTATCATTTGCTATAACGTTTATTAGGCTGTTATGAAAGAAGAACACTTATGGATGCTCGAGTGCCTGATCGAAACAGGACTCGAAAATTAGTGGCTACCCTAGCCTATCCCCCATTGGACCCAGCTACTCCTTTCTATGAGGGATACTCTTGGCCCGAGCTAAACACGGGTATGCCTATTAAAAACTGCATTATAAAGGTCGTCGGAGTTAATGTACCCGTCTCCATTACGATCAGCGAGAAGAAACAGCGTCTTCAAACAATTTATTTTAGCATGATCTTCCATGAGGTTCATCCCTTCAATAAAGTCATTCTGGGATATAAGATCCTGATGGTCCTCTCTAATGTCATCTATAATTGCTTCAATAAGATTACGACTTTCATCCTTAAGCAAAAATTGAGTGAATTCATTAAGGTCTAGGAAGCCGTCAATGTTTGCATCTGCCTCGTGCATCGATTCGACTATTTCCATGCCAAGGTTGAAGTCAGTTTCCAGTGTACTAATGTTAATATAACCGTTATCATTCTGCAAGGCAATGAAAAAGAGTTCGATCGTAGCTTCCATTTTTAGGTGTGGATAATAGGCACTGGCACTGGCGGTGGCGAGCAGAGTGATCAAGACGAGGAGAGGGATGGCTAGGATATTGATCTTCATGGCAGAAGCAGAAGAGTGGAACAGTACCAGCAAGGAGAGAACGAAAAGGATGACGGAAACACGTTAGTTAAGCGTGGAGGAAGTCGAAAGAATGTTAGAAAATAAAGTGGCTGATGATTAAAAAATTTGGTGCAAACTGGTATCCTTTTATAAGTGAGATATAATATCGAATAAGGGATATCATTGGGTGACTTCATACGCATTGCAGGGATTCGTAGACAGGGCGTGAATTTTTCTTCTATTCATGCGATTGGCTTACTATCCTCAACATCGTCACAGCCCGAACTAGTCGAGAACTTCCCTTTCCATCCCAGAATGAAAAAAAAAAGAGAAAAGAGTGCAACTGTGGCGGTGGCAACTTCATTGTGTTACACACGAGGACATTATTTTAGGTAAGTGATGCAGCTTTCTCTTTATCGTTTCTATTCGGCAGGAGAATGGGGAAATGGCCAAACATGACCTGTGCAACATAAAAAAGGAATGACGTGATAACTTATCGAGCCTCTCATGCTGCTTCCCCTTTTCTCTACTATGAGCTGTGTTGAGGGCATTCCCTCTGTGTGACTATATGGGTGGCTATTTTTATTGGCATATAAGGTGATTAGGAGTAAATTTGTACCAATGACAGCTTTACCGACATAATTTTTAAGAGCCCCCATTCACCTCTGGTAGATTTTTCCTTGCATTTTCAAAAAAAAAAAAAAAACTACTAACCATGTGAAGGAAGTGACAGTGACACAAAAGGAAGCCTCGATTTCAGGACAGGCGAGTATTCCTTTTGCATTGGAGTCATTGTGATTCTGGCCTGGGTATATGGGTGATTTTTTTTCGACTATATAGGGATTAGGAGCTAAAAATGTACCAACAATGACATAACCAATAGGATTTTATTAGAGACCCATTCATCTTCGGCGGATTTTTCGCTATATAGACGGAAAAAAATCACCCATATGGGTAGTTTTTTTTCGACTATATAGAGATTAGGAGCAAAAATTGTACCAACTAAAATATGATCAATAGGATTTCGCGAGAGATCCATTCAAATTCGGCGGATTTTTCGCTATATAGTCGGAAAAAAAAAACTACCCATATGGATGAGCTTGGACTCCAACTACTTAAAGCACCATCCTACTCTCCTGATATTGCACCATGTGACTCTTGGCTGTTCCCACCTATCAAGAAAAAGCTGGAGAGCAGAATCTGACAATGATGATGAGATTATAGGGGCATATAGTGAAGTCCTTGATTCCATCCAACGGAGTGATTTTCGCAGATGTTTTGATGAGTGGTTCAAGAGGGTGCACACAGTACCTGACAATGATGGTAATTATTATAAATAAAATATAGTTCTTACATGTATTGCCTCGAACATTTATAATAACCGATATTTTTTTTGAATACTATTAATTTTTTTAAAAAAAGGAAGAAAACATAGTAAAAGAAAAATCCACCAAAAAAGGTCATAATCATATCCCAAAGGTTTATTAAGACTCATTCAAAATAGAGTCCACAATACTCCACACTTGGGCAAGGTTCTGGCGTAATTGGGGATCAAACCGCGCCGATTCCGTTTTCAATTTGTGCATGTACATCCTAACACTTTCCACGTTGGTCCGATGTTCGTCACCAGAGAATCTTCGCTGGGTTAACAGTGTTTGGATAATCTGGTGAGGGGATGAACTTGTATCCATTGCCGCTGGATCAGAAGGGTGGTGATGGAGTACCCTCGTGTTGGCGGTATTGGGAGCAGTGGAAGTGGGGATTGGTGGGTGGAAACCATTAACTGGGGGATTATTTCCTCCTACTATCGGACGACGGGGCTGGACATCACTTGGGGAGGGCTGATTCACAGATGATCGAGCCTCCTGAGCTTTTTGGACACGTTGATCACGTTGGTCCGTCAGTGCTCGCATCGAGACATGGTTATACGGAAAATTTGTCGAATAAACAGCATAAGCGAGATCCATATAAAAACCATCAGTTTCAATTGGGGCGTTTTGACCCACATAATCCGCGGGCAAATCCTGGACCAAAGGTTGTTGATTTATGTACTGGAACATAGGGTCCTCAAGGGTACTTGGTACGATCTGACCGAGCATATCTACATTATCCGCAGTGGTGGCATAGAGCACAAGTTGGTCCAACGTTTTCTGTACCACGGTCCAGTCGGTGGAACTCCCACCCAGGGCGAACAAAGGGCCCAACATGGCACCCAGCGCGCACTGTTCATCCTGCGAGTGAACCGGGATGATGGCGCATTGGCCAATAAAGTGTAACAGGGAGATCATCGGTATCTGGTCCGAAGGAAATTCTTCCGTGAGTTGTCGAATCGCTTGTAACAGCGGGATAACACTGTCCAACGGTAATGGTAACAACACTGTACTCAACCGAAATAAGGTGTCTAGGAGACGGCAGATGGCCTGCTGGACGGGTGGGGAGAAATGTGCCATTGGTGAACCACTTCCTACGGGAGTAACTAACGTCAGTACTCGGGTGACTAGTGTTATTATCGGGATGGCCACCTGGGGAATAAAATCGGGTGGTCGGTATGTGTCGTGCGCATAAAGGTAGAGTAAGTGCGTACAGGGAACCAGCAGAGCGGTGAGATCGGGCACGGAATTATGGGTGAGGGTAAAGTGTGACTGTAGATATGACCCCAAAGTGTGGGTAGTATAATGTAAAAGCCGTTGCCTGTACGTGTCTAATAAACCCGGACAATGAGGTGAGGCTATCGGGTAAAGCACAAGCCACAGCGGTGGATGAGTAACCAACCATGTAACGAAACTAGTATCGTCTGGTGGCTGGGATGATAAAGTAGACAATTGGTCCCGTAGGATTAGGCTGCATAAGTCGACGGCGGTTGTTTCGGGTAGAGCCAATACCATCGCCTGGACTAGTGCCGTTAACCGCGTCACCACTACATCAGCGGGGTGATCCAATAAGAGACTCCCCAAATGAAGAAAAAAGGTGATTTGACTCTTTACGACCGATAAAGATAGATGGGGGACCAGTAAAGTAAACAATTCGCTAATAAAGGCAGCGGCAGGGCCCGTGGAAAGGACTAATACTTGTAACAATTGTCGCTCCAATTCCGAAAACTGCTGCCCCGACGTTTGACTAACAAAGATCCACAACGGGGTTAACAACGCAAGGAAGGCACGCGTCCTCCGGGGATCCCGACCAACGATCCAGAAATTCCAGTCTATAGACAGCAGATGATTCTGCCAGAGTGACAACCCCGGGGAAACAGGCCGTGCCAACAAGACACTGGCCAGATTGGTATGTAAGGGACCACATCGGGCCAGCAAGATCTGGCGTAGGGCAAAATTCGCCCAGTTCGTTTCGGGGTCCGTCATAAGTTGGAGCGAATCTTTACTCAGGAATACCCGACGTAACCAGTCCTGATGACGCTGGTGTTCCTTGGAAGACCAATTGGAACTAGGAACGCCTGCCAAGGTAATAATCAATTCGCTGAGCAGTGGAACATTCACTTGATCCTCGGACGCCTGAACAGCTTCATCGGGAACACCGAGTCTACGCAACAACACCGGCGATGTCCGCTGGATGAAACCACACATTAAAGTGTGCACCCGAACCGGGGTAGACTCGTCAGATTCGCCATCCTGCCATAGTTTTACCAAAATTTTAGCCGTAGTCAGGGCTAAGTTTAGGTAAAATTTGGCAATGGTCAAATAACGATTCACCATTTTTTTGCGATCTCCAGGGGTCACGACATAGTATTTTTCCGCCAGTACGGGGTGCATGGTGCCTGCATTGCGTAAATAGCCGCGGTGAATAAACTCTAGAAACTCGAGCGCGGAAAAGTTTTTACGAAAGGCGGGGTAAGGACATAGTTCGCAGAATATCATAATTTGCTTACAAGTGGCTCCTACACATTTTAAATCATCCTGGTGTTTTTGGGCAGCGAAGAAAAACTTTTGGCATAACTCGGCCGCATTATTGATTAATTGGGGACTTGTAGAGCCTTCTGACTCTGCTTCAAGAGCATGACAGGTGCGAAACAAGGTGCCTACCGTTATGATCATGGTCAGACTGTGCTGATAGCACTGGGTTAACCGCTGGGCCAAAGTAGAGTCGGAAAAAAGGGAAGGATCCCAATTCGTAGCTTCCAACCGAGGCCCAGCGGAAAGAACGGGCATCACTACCCGGAGAAAACAATTGGTAAACTGATCAAACCATGTACGAACTTTAACACGAGCATGCCTAAATGTTTGACCCAGTAGAAGAGGTTCAATACCGGTATTCATATCACAAGTCGCTTGCATGGCAAGGAACCAGTTTGACACAATTTCGAGATTGATATTTAAACTTTGCAACGAGTCCGTCGACAACGAGTCTTTAGGTATGGTATTTCGGTTTTCCAACAATTCCAAGGCCTCGCCTATTGATGTCGTAACCGTCTGGGGAAAACATTGTATAACATCTACCATTAGTAAGGCACGCCCGAAGGGATTGGTAAAATCGGAACATTCGCAAATTCGAACTACCAACTGACAGGTGGTTACCATCGCAAACTGAAATAAGTTTATCCAGGCCTTTTGTGCAGAACTTGGGTCACGGAATGGGTTGTCATGGTGCGTGTTTTGGTAGAGGTCTATGGCAGCGGCTTGTAAAGAAGAGAATGTCGAGGGCGAAATGGAAAGTGTAGGGGAACGAGGTTGGGCCAAACAATCGCTTACGCATTGGGAAAACCGAGACTCCATTAGATAAAATCGGACACCGTTGTGTCATGGGCAACGAAAATGGCAACGCTATCACCTTCCTTTTACGAAACACGACTAGGGTAAGAATTGGAAGTTACTCTTTTCTTCTTTTAGTGGAAGTGATGGTACAAGTGTCTGAATGATAAAGTCACAAGACATTAGACATTACCAGATAAAAAAACAAGTAATGCAAGTTATGAAATGGTGGAGACCCTCCTCCCATGAGGTTAGCTAAATAACTTACTCTCGACTGTGCCACGCAATGCATAGTTGTAACTGTTAATGGCTCGATTCGTGAAAAATTCCACAGGAACTCTTGCTTACCGCAGGAAGGATTTGGTCACGTGTTACTTCCGGCCCACCTGTGGTCTCTGTCTGCTCTAAACCCACAACAGATTCGACATCAAAAGGGTTTAAAGTCAGGGCAACAAAAAGCATACATGTTCTATTTGATTAGGTTACAGTGCATTTTGTGTAAACGAACACCAAAACACAAAATCCAGCATGGAACAGTGGGTATCACATTACCTTTTAAACTCAGCCAGGTGCCTCCAAAACAACGCCCTTTTGTTATTATTATTATTAGTAGGTGTCCTAACCTTTGCTGGATCAAACGTTTTATTATTGTAAACAAGGGTGCAAGGTAGCGTATCATGGCTGCATCCGATACTAACCCCTTTCAAGTTTTTTACTTTTACCCCGCTGTGCACCGCTTTGTGTTTGCCCAATATTGAAAATAGTAGTGTATTCTATTACCACATCCGGTTTCTACTTTTCTTTTTATCTCTCTTTACTTGCCTCTTTCATTTCTTTGCAATTCGCCTTTTTTTTTCCAACGTATTTTCCTCGGGGCGTGGTTTATTCTATTTTCCATCTTCGATTGCTACTGTCTGGCTGCTAATTTAATCCACTCGATTAGACCTTATCGCCTGCACTGTGTATCCAACAATCCACTAGAAAAGTCCGACCGCCATGGGGGAAAGTCGCCAAGATTTACTGAACTGGGTCAACCAGATGCTCCAGCTCAACTACACCAAGATAGAACAGCTAGGCACAGGTAAATAGTACTCTAATACTAGCAAAGTGCAATGTGATGTGAATGGTATACAAATTGGTCTAGTGAGTCAGCATTCCCTATCATGTAGACCCTAACTTGGTGGGACTCCAAGGAGTCTGTATTGTGTATTGGAAAATAAGGTAAACCCAAGGTCATCTTGATGCTGTTTTACCCTTTTTCAAGGGCAGCGATGGTCATAACGTTTCGTAATTAACCTAAAATGACCCACTTGTTTTTCTTTTTGATGCATGGCTACTCTGGGCTATGGCCTGATTCTGCCATGCCGTCGATTGGGTACGAATGCGGGGAATATTTTTGCCCTTTGGATTATGCCCTACCCCGCCAGGCGCAGCGTATTGTCAAATTATGGATACGGTATACGGTAGGTAAAAAAAAAAGGTTGCATGTGTTTTATTTATTTATTTTTGCACTCATAACTAGGCGTTATATCAATTTTAAAAACTAACCAAGCTAACACTGTTGAACGCAATGATCCATGCTTTATCGCTTTGATTTTTGCATCAATCTCTTCCGAAATAATGGCATTGTATTTTATGATGAAATAGGCAATTTGCCACTCGGCAAGGTCAAATTTAATGCCAAGCAGGAGTACGAATACATTCAAAACTACAAGGTACTCCAATCATGTTTTAACGCCCACAAGCTCGACAAGACCATCCCGGTTGAGCGGTTGATGAAGATGCGATTTCAAGACAACTTTGAATTCCTACAATGGCTCAAAAAATTTTGGGAGAGTTATTGCCCTGGTGGTCAGTATGATGCGGTTGGTCGTCGTCGTGGACAAACCGTTGACGTCGGTGGTGGTATGGCCCGGCCCGGAAGTGCGGCCCGCTCTACCGTCTCCGCTGCTCGTCGGCCGGTGGGTGACCGACCGTCCAGTCGTACGGTACGCAATGGACCAGGATCGCGTGCGGGTTCGGTGACGGGAAGCATGGTGGGAGCCCGTGGCTTGGGCGCTGATCCGAAAACGGCGGGTATGGTACAAGACCTCACGAAGCAAGTCACGGAACTCAAGGTCAATATTGACGCGGTCGAAAAGGAACGTGATTTTTACTTTAACAAGCTGCGTCAAATCGAAATTCTGATCCAACAGGTCGAACCCGAATTGACGGAACAGGAACTTCCTCTGGCGCGTGACATCCAAGCCATTTTGTACAGTACCGAGGAAGGGTTTGAAGTGCAAGTGGAGGAGGAACAGGGCGATGTGGGCCATCTCAACGACCAGCTGCACGCTATGGGGGTCGTGGATGATGATGAAACCTTTTAATACCGTGATTTAGTTTAGGCGGTTTGTTGATCTGTTTTTGATATTATTCAAAGTCTCGTCTTTGTTTTCTTGATTTCGTTGTGGTTTTTTTTTTAGCAAGGAACATCATATTGGGGTATGTATTGGGTTTTAGCGGTTTTAATAATAGTTGGTATGAGATATCCCAATTGGCAACGCTGCCTTGGACTTGTAATCCTCAATAAAACCCCTTGTGTATTCCTAGTTTTTTGAACGCTTGCAAATGTCATCGCGCTAGTCTTTTTTTTTTTTACCCCTTTGCAACTTTGTGCATAATGGGTGATTGACTGCTAATGCGACCGGGATTTAATATAATTCAATTCACTTTTTTTTTCCCTTTTCTAAATGTCACTTTGCAAACAAAGCTAGTCAAAATAAATAAAATGGTGGTTCGGTAGGCTGCTCTGAATACTGGTAGAGTCTTGTCCTGCATACCGATTAAGAGATTTGTCCTTTTTGGTTCCAATTGAAACGAACAGGGTGGAGGACATTCCATTTTGGGGCTATTTGTTCGGCGCTGCCTCATTTTTTTTCCACTATCACTACTATTGCCTTTAAAGAATAAATATACCATGCGCCCTCTGCTAGGTTTATCGGGATTCGCACGTTGGTGTCGACGGGGCAGGAGAGTAAGTTACACACAATTGCCACCCGTACGCCCGTTGGCCACACCACCTTCACAGCCACCAATTGCCTCCCCTCCACCGCGTGGGTGGCGACGTTACGCAGCTCGTTTCCGCCAACAACCCAGTAGTTACCTCGTGGCTTTTGCGATTCTGCACGAGGTGACGGCGATTGTACCGGTGGTGGGTATATACTGGCTATTGTCGACAACCGACTGGCGGGTTGACATTCCTGAGGAGTACTGGGCGGGGGCGTTAGAGCGGGCTGAACGAGTTGCCCGTAAATTGGGTCTTGGGCAAGCGCTTTCTACGGATGGGTCGGGGAGTTGGACCCCTATTGACCCAACAGCGGTGGTGCACCTGGCAACGGCGTATGGACTTACCAAATTACTACTCCCGTTGCGGATTTTATTGTCGGTTGCGTTAACCCCGGCCTTTGCTAAATACGCTATTCAACCTGTGACTCGGGGTTTCCAGAGCCTTCGTCGACAGATACGTAGTGGGCGTACCTGATTCTCCTCCCCCCTTCACAGCATCAAGGGAATACGGGTGATTCTTTTTCAACCCAACACCAATATATCCGCCAGTACTAAAGTTCTCGGTTCATCAATACTATTGGTTGTTGTAGTTAGTGCACCGTTACTCTACATCACTATAGAGTGATATAATCATCGCCCAAACGATTTCGACTATGATGTCATGGGCAAGATACCAAATAGCCCTTTTTTTTCCTTGAAGTTGAGTACATATTGGAGATGCTATAGGAGGGGGGGGGTTTGGATAGGGTGGAGCTGATTGAAATTGGAGGAAGAAAAAAAAAATGAGGGTAACGATGAATATTTACTTACTAAATGGAAGACTGGATGTGAGGGTGTTAAGGCGTCAACGGATCCCGCCGATCCTTTTCGCTATTGTTTACAAGGGGTGGTCAGTCAGGACACTTGAGTGGGACATTGTTCAGCATCATACACTAACACATATTTGTATGGGGCCAGTCGTACCATTGGCGACATGGGTGTCAGTGAATTGGCCTGCAAATTTCCGTGGTGTGCATACAGCCCATTGACATGCAGGTCTTTATGAGCCAACCCTTGACGATGTACAGCCCCAGTGACCAAGACACTTTTTTATGTGTCCGTTTAAACGCTTATTCAATGAGGAGAAACAGAGAAAAATCTGGAGCAGTAGGTTTACCCCAACAGATAGGCAGAGGGAGAGGGCGAACCGGTTATACCGTGCATAGAGCCTCGTTTCGCATGGTGAACCTCACGTTTGATTTTGTGCGACTAGCCGCTTTTATTCACCGATTCTTAACCTAGTGCTTGGCTTCAATGCTTTTCTTTTTTTTTTTTCAGACTGGCCAATTTATCGATAAATACATACTTTTTTTATTATTATTTCTTGATTGCCATTATCTTTCTTTTTAATGCCATTCAGTTTGTATACAATACAGAACAAAAATACCAGAATAATCTTTTTTTTTTATTACTCATTCGTTGGCATTATCACACGCGATTCAATTTTAACGTAGACCGAATGTTGGACATCCTATTTCTGTCCATGTGGTAGTTTCTTACGTACACCAAGTCAACATTGGCCAGACTAGTATTAGGCAAATGGTCTCTGCTCCTTTTCTCGTCAGTACTTTTGCCTTTAAAAACATCCACAAACGCATTACTTGGGAACCCATTCAAAGACCTCCCGAGAGCGCCCTATCCTTTGGCCTTTGCTTGTTTCGTGGTGCTCTGGGAAAGCTGGGACTCAATTATTCCTTACCTTTGTTCGATTTCTTCTAATTATCTCTCAATTAAATTTATTCGGAAGTAGATTCGTTGGGTGGAACTTGGCGCCTTCCCATCGTAGACTCGGGAAGGTAGGTCATCCCCCCACGCTCTCTATCTATATTGCTCTGTTTATAGGCTTTTGTACGCCCCACGCTTCCCTTTGTTATCTATTTGGTCTGTATTAATATAGCTTATTAGGGTATTCTACCGGCTAAAGTGGGAGAGAAAGAGAGGGCACGTTAGGGGCAACCGGGTGAAGTCTACCTTACTGTGAGCTTTTATTGTTTCTTTTCCTTCAGTATTAAGTCCTCTCTTTTTTCCTATTTTATTGACCAGCAGTAGCTCTTCCATGACGGTTTATTCACACGGCCTTGTCAATCCACCATCGCCTCCGCCGGTGGTTTTGCAGCAACCCCATCACAATCCCAACTTGCCGTATTATCAACCTATTGCTTCTGACCAACGTGCCGCTTCTACCACTCGTGTTACCAGTTCCTTATCCTCTGTGTCATACCAACTGTCGCCCAATCCATCAGCAGGTACCACACTTTTTCAACCTTTGGCAGACTTGGCATCTGTGGAGTCTGTCCGTCAGGAACCCAACCATTCTTCTGCTCTATCGTCTTTTTCTTCGACCAATGTGACCATGGTCAACGACCATCCTTATTCCTCATTTTCTACCGGCTCAGGGCACCCCAATGTTACCGCTCGCTCTTCGAAACCTGCCATCCAGTCCACTTACCCGCCAGCATACCATCATGTATACCCCAGTTTACCCGAATCTAAACGGCCACTCGAAGAATACCACCAATACTGTTCCACCAACTCAGCATACCCGGTGCCACACGGAGAAGAAAGCCATCTTACCCGAGGTTTACCAACACCCGGGGTTCACTTACACCATCCCGTCACCGATTATACTCAGAATGGACCTTCACGACCCATGAGCACGCTAGCCGGTGGAGGCTCTGGTGAGTCCTCGACGGGTGGAAACGACTTCGTTAGCAACGCAAGTCTAGACAATGTGGCCAGTCGATCCTCGGCATCTTACTTACGGCGTAACTATAGTTACGACAGCCTTGCTTCGCGACCGGGATACCCACCTTCCTCACACCATCAAGCCTACCGGTCCGCCAAACCCCAAACTGCCAGTTCTAAACGTTCTTCCTTTCGCGATCCCCAACCTTTGTATTCCGTCGCCGAGGATATGCATCGTTCGTCAGTACGGAATAAGCATGTAAATAGTGGAGCTACTGCCGACCCTCAGAGAGTTACGTTGCCCCCTTTATTAGGTGACTCAAATTTATCGCGGGCCGTTTCTGCTCACGCCTATCCGTTACCATCCTCCCGCCATCGTTTGGAAGGGCACCAGATCACCAACGTTTTCCCATCCGCTGATCAATTTTCCTATAAAAATGTAGCACCCGCGGTGCCCACAGCGGCCATGTACGATACCGGACCGCCTACAGGATTAACCGGATCGACCGTATTGCCACCATTAGCCAACGGTGTTAACCTGCCCGACGCTACTTTTGTACCACGACCATATGACGCTGCCTACGGTCATTTTGCCACTACCGCTGCCCAGGGCATGCAGCCCTGGGTTAATATGGCGGCGTATATGCCCGGATTCAATATGCTCCAACCTCCGGTGGTGCAATACCTACCTACCTTCCATCACGCAGGAATGGATGGCCGTTACCTTCACGAACCTGCCCAACCTTACCAACCCCTGATGCTCCCGCCGCCTTCCCCAAATATCTTGTCCTATTACAGCTATGATCCTTACCAGGCGGCCGCACGTTTTAATCCTTACAAGTTACAGTCCCGCCATGTAGAATACTACGACTACCGGGATTCTGCATCCCAATGTACGGCGTTAGCCCCATTGGAGGCCTCCTTGCTTACCCAGAACGTCAGTGCCACTGGTTTAACCGGGGTGCAGGGATCCCAATTAGTCAACCCGGTCCTTCCTTCTGCTAATGTTGAAGGTACCTGGCCGTCCCACCCTCAGGCACAATCCTTATATCCCCCAGTTCACCAGGTAGTACCAATGGATAACGCTTCCAAGTTTGATCCTACCCCAGGAGCAGGGATAGATCAACACACGTCCTATTATTATAATCACGGCGGCACCCATAATAGCGGTGGATTACCCGCCCAGCCCATGGTCATTGGGGAAGGAGCTAATGGTGTCGGCGGAACAGTGGGGGCGGTTGCAGTAAATGGTGGGTACAATAACATGTCGGCGGTAGTAGTTGCCGCGGCAGCCGCGGTTGCGGCCGCCGCCAATAGCCCCTTGGGACAGCCTATACCAGGTGGGAACACCGATGGCGGAGGTTACGGAATGTTGCTACCTAATGTACTAGCCACTGCTAACCTTCCTGCGACCCATAATCCTTACGTTATTCCCTCGGGATTATCCAATTTAGCCACCGCGGGTAGAACAACCAATTCGTTACAGCAGCTTCCTTCGCAACTGGGCTTGCCTGGGGGGTTGGCCAACCTGCATTTGACTACCGCCCAGCACGTGTGCCCACCCGTGGTGGACAACATCCCCAAGTTACCGGGACCTTCATCATTATTGGCTTCCAATTACAAAGTGGGAAGCGAAGTGACCCTTCCGGACGACGGGGCCACAATAACCATGGGTTCGAATACCCACATGATGGACTGGACCCATTCCCAAATGGGTGTATCGACTCCTTCTACTCTAGATTATACCCACCTTCTGCCGGGTTCTCTCACTGGTTTAAGTCAAGGTTTGGTGGGAAGTGGTGCCAACCTTGGTCTTGGAATCGACCTAGGGGGAGCATCGGCGGCACTCATGACGGGTGCCCAGACCACGGCGGCGATGCCCCTGTCATCTTTGGCCCCTTGCCTACCGGGTACGCATGTCACACTGATGGAGGCTCAACAAGAGTCGATCCGTGACCAATGCTTATCGCATGCGCATAGCTTGTACTCCAACGACCCACGGTCGGACACACTGGTGGCCATGCTGCAGGCCTTGCACAAACTGCATCCCACACATCTACCTACACTGTTACTCCTGGCTTGCGTATATTTTTCACGCAACGAACCCCAATTGTCTTTACATTATAACCACCTTATTTTGGGTATCGATCCCAATTACGTGGAGGCCATGAGTAATATTGGGACCACTTTGCGCAGTATGGGTCGATCAGCCGAAGCGGAGCAGTATTGGTGGAAAGCGGTGAAACACAGGCCGGGTTACTGGGACGCCGTGGAAAATCTCTTGGGGGTGCTGTGCAACCAGACTTCTAATTCTACTGCTTCAGGTAACGATACCGATCGGGCCAAGTCTGACGGAGATACTGGTGGTAATCCGTCACGTAAAGACCAGCGGCGGACTGCCACCACGTCAGCGTCGGTGGGCGATACTACCGATGCAGCTGGTACTGAGACCAGTTCTGGCCTTTTAGTGAATGAAGCGATTTCTGCAAAGACCTCCGAAGGGAGTGGTCCACGGTATTCGGAGGCACTTAAAGTATGTAATTACGTGGAGAAACATATGGTACGTTCAGTATCCCATGCTGCCACCACTCAGCGACCCATGTTGTGTCATCATGTTCCGAACCACCAAATTCACCGACTTCAAAACTTGTATTTCGTCAAGGGTAATCTTAAGTTTGCCCTGGGTGACCTTTCCGGATCACAGGAAGAGTATTACAAAGCACTGGATGTAGTACTGAGTTGTGAGTTTTCCATCGAACAATTAGTGGTGCGAGTGGTGGAGTTTGGGTTGCAACATGGATTCTGTGTTAATCCGGACAAGGCCCCTGCCCATAATATTTCTCACCACGGAATGGGCCGATCGAGTTTGGTGTTTCACGATCTCCCGATAGTGTTGATTGAACCCTCACAGGCGGTGCAGCTTCGGCAATACCTCTTCCCTGAGACCAACGGTATCCTGCCCAGTTTGGCCACCCACGCGGATAACGCGGGTCACAATACCAAACCGGTTAGCCAGTCGGCTCTCCAACAGGCCAAACAAACTACCTCTACCGTTTTGTTGACCCTGGCCAAGTTGTTCCAGGACCATAACCTGGTGCCCCAACCCCTGTCAGTGGTATTGCCCTTGCATTACCTTTCGTTGGCCCTCAATCCTTCCCCGTCTACGTGTAATAACCTGGGTATTTACCTCAATAACATCCCTACTCCACCTACCCAAATCGTCCTGCCGGGAGTGTCGAGTGGAGGAGTGACGGCCACTGCTTCGATGGGAGTGGCCTACGCTTTGCAATACTACACCTACGGGTTGGCCTTGGATCCACAACATCCACACCTGTACACCAACTTGGGGTCGTTATTCAAAGACATGGGGTACCTGAACGAAGCGGTCAAGATGTACGAAAAGGCCGTGGAGTTCAACCCCAAGTTTGATGTGGCATACGCCAACCTGGGTAACGCTATCAAGGACATGGGACGGGTGCAAGACAGTATTCAGTATTACGTACGGGCTGTGGAGAGAAATCCCGACTTCGTGGACGCGTTGTGTGGGATGGCCAACGCCCTGAGTGGGGTGTGTGACTGGCGGGCCCGTACCGGCTTCCGTAGTCGTATCTTGCCCGTACCCCCAGAGGTGACCCGACCAGGCCACGCGGATGAGATGACTTTGAAACTCTACCGTGTGGTGGGATGCAATCCCAAAATTAAACTGAATAGCAACAAAGTGCCACCGACCGTGGTGGTGGAAACAGACCATCCTGATTTCGGCGGACGAGGGTGGATGGACAAGGTGGTGTCGATCGTGTCCCACCAATTACGAATCAGTAAACAGTGGGGTAAAGGTATCTTGCTGACACCTATGATCATGGACGTGACGTCACCCCTGTCGGGTCCCACCACCCCCTTGGAAACCTTTTTGGACACCATTCTACTGGGCTTTGGATCTCAAGAGAGTGGTGCCATCCCAATACGCTGTAAGCTGCATTTTTGGCGACAGTTGTTAATGAAACGCCGTACAGAACCCCTGACCGCGACTGAGCAGGATATTCTTCGGTTTCTGAACAGCACGGTTATCAACGAAGGCGGGTGGTGTGTTCGGGTGGTAGAACGGTGTATGCGGTGGATCCAGCGTCGGTGGTATGTGGACCGCTACCATCGAGGAGAAGTGGTAGAATCCCCCGAGGAAATTAACCGTCGATACGCTCGGCCCATGCTACCGCCTTTACCTACACCTCATGTACCAACGGTTCTACCTTTTCATACGTTTACTTACCCACTGAGTGCGCGTCAGATTCGGTTGATTTCGCATCGTAATGCGTTACGTATTTCCCATTCGGTATTATCGGCCCCTTGGTTGCCCAACACTGTGTACCATCCCCCGCCTCCGCCGGCTCCCCATATTCGGCTGGGTTACGTGTCGTCAGATTTCAATAACCACCCGTTATCCCATTTAATGCAGTCAGTGTTTGGTTTCCACGACCGTTCCCGCTTCCAGGTGTATTGCTACGCCACCACACCGTCAGACAATTCCGTATTTAGACATAAGATCGAAGGGGAGTCTGATCACTTTTTAGACGTGTCGTCTTGGTCGGTCCAGGCTATCATCGATCGGATTCTGCAGGATGGTATTCATATTTTGATCAACTTGAACGGCTACACCAAGGGGGCACGTAACGAAATCTTTGCCGCGCGGCCTACCCCAGTGCAGGTTAGTTATATGGGATTTGCGGGTACCTTGGGGGCACAGTGGACTGACTGGTTTGTAACTGATCCTATTGTATGTCCACGCTCGACGGTGCAGGCGGAGTTATGGTACCTTCGTCAGGAAAAAGATAGTGGTGGTCCACCTTCCACTCCGCTACGGACCACCCCTGCTACGGCTAGTGTTTCCCCCGAATGGGTACGATCCCTCGACGAAGGAGAATTGGACCCGGAGGAATCGGATGATCACTGGGTGTATACGGAAAAGATGATCTATATGCCCCACAGCTACTTTGTAGACGACCACCGGCAAGGTTTCCGGGAGAAGGACGAAGGTACTGCCCCTCATTTAAGCGGGGCACACACGACGGGCAATTTGACTCGGGAACAACGAGAACAGCGATGGCTTTACGAACAAGATCGTCGGTGGGCCATGCGTCGGGAAATATTCCCTCAGATCCCCGAGGACTGGTGTATTTTTGCCAATTTCAACCAATTATACAAGATTGACCCGATTATTTTCAAGTATTGGCTGCAGATTCTAGTGCGGGTGCCCAAGTCCGTCATCTGGCTGTTGAATTTTCCCGCGGCCGGAAAAGAACATTTGACACGTACGGCCCTTCAATGGGAAGCGGATCCGACGGTGGCCCAACGGATTATCTTTACGGATGTGGCACCCAAAGAAGTCCACATCCACCGAGGTCGGGTGGCGGATTTGTTTTTGGATACTCCCGAATGCAACGGTCATACCACGGCCGTGGATATCCTGTGGTCAGGTACCCCTATGGTGACATGGCCTCGCAACTATCACAAGTTGTGTTCACGAGTGGCCGCCAGTGTCGTGCTGGCCACAGGGGTCGGTGAGCAAATGGTGGTCAATACTGGCGAGGAGTATGTGGATCTGGCAGTACATTGGGCCAACACATTACGTTATGAATACATAGCTCGGGTCTCCCAACCCCCACCGGTGATGACCACAGTGTCGATCAAGGACAATCACTTTGCTTCTTTGGCTAGTCAATACCATCGAGTGGGTCACGGACCGTTGATGGAAATCCGTAAACAACTCTTTCTGTTCCGCGATTCCAATCGGTTATTCGACACCCCGCGTTGGACCCGCAACCTGGAAAAGGGCTATGAGGAAGCGTGGCGACGGTGGGAATCGGGTGAGGAGTTTTGGTACACGTCAGAAGAGTTGCGTAACTTGGAGCCCTCTGTGGTGGGGGTTGATCCCACTCGTAGTGCAGGTACGAATGCTGCCGTTAAAACGACATGTAGCACGAACGCGAAATCGCGGGGCTCCATTTTTGTCCAGGACGACGACGACGGTGCATTTAGTACGGCGTTTAGTGCTAAACTTACTATTTAGCATGGGTGATTCAAGACAGGAGTTGTTGGACGAGTCGTCATCGAATCCACTTTGGTATTTACCATTCTAGGACACTCGATTTGACAGTGAAATAAGGGGGGTGGGAGGTGTATAGTTTTGTATATTGTTGATTATTTAGCGATTTTCTTTCGGTGTGCATGAACCTGGTTTTTATCTTTTTTTTCACTTTATTATAATATATATTATTTTTTTTACTCAGCGCTTCACTCGTCACCACGCCCTTGTCTTCGCTGTAGTGTTATTTACAAAACATCCACAATATATTGCATATCTTTCCAAGGCATGGTTATACCATTTTGTTGGTCTACCATTCGATTTTTCATTATTGCACCAATCATTAATTATCATACATATTTGTGCTGCTAATCATTTAATTTGACACTTTTGTAAATTTACGAATTGCTGGTGAATATCTGTTTCCAGCCCCAAGTATGCCGCATTCAGATCTATGTAAGCCCCCCCCCCTCTCAATTACCATCATCCTCGGATCAGTCCTGTACGTCGCGAGAGTAAAGGCTAAAGCGAGAAGTGGGGAAATAGGTGAGCATTGGGTCACCACCTCAGAAAATCGAAAATGAACAGAAACCCAAGATTAGACCTGAGCTGGCCCTTCCCTCGTGGGATCCTTTCTTAATTCTTCCAAGGAAGCCATACGGGGCAGTATGTCCACAGCTCTCGTTTTTAATTCGAGAATACGGCGCATAGAATCCTCAGAGGACTGATCCGTCACCAGGGGTTGATAACTACCATCCTCGGGGTTGGGTACGAGACATTGCAGTAACGGCTGGACTGCTTTAGCGGTAGGCGAAGCAATAACGGAGGACAGATTGGGTGATCCTGTAACCCAGAGGTGGCCTCGCTTATCGAATACCAGGTCCAATGGAACCATGTCCACCTTTAATAACTGATGAAAGCATAGTGTAGGGTGTCCAGCGGTGGTAGTGGTCAATTGGAACACCAAAACAATGCCCAAGCCTTCGCAGATCACAGCCACATCCTTTTGCACTCGTACCTTTCGGACATTGACCCGACTGGGTGCAGGTACCTCCAAATGTTCGAGTAAAAGCGGGAGTTGCCAAATTTGTGCAGGTGTCCCAGAAATATACTGCCACAGGATTAACAGGCCATCCCCACCACCCGATACCAAAAGTTGCTCAGTGGGCACACACGCCACAGTGGTCACAAAAGCTTGATGGGCCAAACAGTACGACTGGATGGTGTAGCCATTAGGATAACTACTCACGCGGATTTTCTCGTCCCGGTCGGCCGTGACAATGTACCGCATATCTGGAGTCACACACATGTCTAGTAACATGGATACATGTCCCAGTAGAAGCTGGTCGTCCTGAAATTCATTATGCACGGGACCATTTGGCAAACTTAGACAGTGGTCCAATTGGTAACGGTATACATCACCAAATTTATCGGCCACCAGAAAGGCCCGACTATCCGGGGTGAAGCACGCTTGGTGACACCGACGCAGGGTGCAAAAGGCGAAGACCACTTGCCATTGTTTGGTATCCCAAATATACAGTACTTTATCATCCCGCACTGCCAGCAGATAAGCCCCATCAGGACTGAACGTCACCGCACACACATTCGAGTTGGTTTGGGCCACCGGAGCGGGTTGGGTAACAGTAACACCAGGCTGGCCGTCGGTGCTCGTATTCGCGGGAGGTTCTACATGCATCTTTCCTTTTACAAGGGTCGCTTGCATGGCTTCCGTGGCCGAAGGAAGGCCTGCCGGGTCAGTACCAGCTTTGGTTAGTTTTTCCTTGGCTGTATCAGCATTGGCTGGGTTGGCAGGCCACGGTATCCGCGGTTGAACAGCGGGGCATTCGAGTAAAATCGTCGGCCCGCTCAATGCCTTGGGATCTGCCGCTTCGCCTTCGGTCAATAATGACGTAGCCGCCAAAGTTCCTTGGTGGAGATCGCAGATGTGAAGGTGAGAACCAAAAGCCAAAGCCAGTAGGTCGCGCTCACTGTTGTAGGCTGTGCATTGGTAAGGAATCTGGATCATGATTGCGATTAATCGAGAGAATTGTAAATAGGGAGAACTCTATTAAACTTGAATAACAGTATAAAAAATTGATATTTCGGCAGCGTTACAATGGATCGCAAAAATAAACGCAGTGAACAGCCTCCGACTTTGGTGCAGCACGAAATTAAGTTAAAGGAAAAATAATAATCGGAGAAACGGGTCGATGCACGTAGGTATGTTTGCTGTATGTTCCAATACCAATTTCTAAAGTTTACTTCAGCGTGTTCCATTAATATGACAATCTGTTGCGCAGTCGTTTATGAGATTAGGAAAACGATACGTAAGCTCCAGAATAACATACCGCAGTCCCGCAGTTTTCATGTTTCTTTTGTTCAAGGTTACGGAAGGGGGTTATAAAGGGCACTTGTAAATGATAGAGTATACTGTATACCGCTTGACGTTAAAACTCTACAATTTCTTCGTTGCCCAATGTTTATTATTCTGCTATTTTGACTACCAATAGCCACTGTCTTACCCTCACCCCATTCAAACCAATAATAACTTGATTCCTCGTCATGGACCATAGTCACTACGTACAAGAAGTGGGTAACCCGGTGTTGGCCCTACAGTGTCCGGCACCAGCCTTTTACCAAAATGACCAACGTATGCTCGACCAAATTACGGTGCAAACCGCCCACACTCGTCCTTTCCAACCCCGACGTGAACCACTCTCCCGAGGTGCTCACCTGCGCCAGGCCCGTGTTCAGGCCCTCCGTCGTCCTCGTAATGACCAACCGTTGAAACCGTCGTCTAATCTGTCCCGATCACCTTACCCTCATGTATACGATTCCAGCCAGGGTCGCCACAACCTTCCAATGTTGGGCGATCGTTACGCACTGCCCGCGGGTACCATCCGGGAGGATAATCCAGATTATGAAGAACTGGTTATCCCGGCTACACGGGCCACTCCCCCACGGATTCACGAAAAGATTGTTGAAAAAGGAGCCATGGATTTACTGTGCCAAACCACCTTTCGGAGTTATACGGCGTTGAATCGGATCCAGTCTATCGTATACCCGGTGGCTTACCATTCCAACGAAAATATGTTGGTGTGCGCCCCCACGGGTGCGGGGAAAACGGACGTGGCCATGCTGACTATGCTAAGGACCATTTCACTTTATTGCGACCCAAAACCATGGGAAGTGGATCCTGGGAGTGTCCCTGAACCCGACAAGTTACAGCGTCCCCCCTTTACGGTGGCCAAAGATTCTTTTAAAATCATATACGTTGCCCCAATGAAAGCCCTGGCTGCGGAGATTGTTCAGAAAATGGGTAAGCGGCTTCGTTGGTTGGGCATTGTCGTGCGTGAACTCACGGGGGATATGCAACTGACCAAAGCCGAAATCAACGCTACCCAGGTTATCGTCACCACACCTGAGAAATGGGACGTTGTTACCCGGAAAAGTACCGGTGATGTCGAACTCGTACAAAAGGTCCGTTTGATCATCATAGACGAAGTGCACTTGTTGCACGAGGACCGAGGGGCCGTCATCGAAAGTATTGTGGCTCGTACCCTGCGCCAGGTGGAAACTAGTCAGTCTATGATTCGTATTGTGGGCCTCTCGGCCACCTTACCCAATTACCTCGACGTGGCCCAATTTCTCCGCGTTAACCCTTATGAGGGACTCTTTGTGTTTGACGCAGGTTTCCGACCGGTACCTTTGGAGCAACACTTCGTCGGGGTCAAGGGTAAACCCGGGACACCTACGTCCAACCTGAATCTCAATCGGGTATGTTACCAAAAATGCGTGGAACTGGTCGAGCAGGGTCACCAAGTGATGGTATTCGTTCATTCCCGTAAAGACACCGTTAAAACGGCCCAATTCCTCCGTACCAAAGCCCAGGAAGAAGGTACATTGGACTATTTCGCTAACAAAGATCACCCTCGTCACGACCAGTGGCAAAAGGATGTGGGCCGTTCACGCAACCGGGAACTACGGGATCTGTTCGCCACGGGGTTTGCTATGCACCACGCGGGCATGTTACGATCCGATCGTAACCTGGTAGAACGACTCTTTGCCGAAGGAGCGGTAAGCGTGCTGTGCTGTACCGCTACCCTGGCCTGGGGGGTGAACCTACCGGCCTATGCTGTAGTCATCAAGGGCACCCAGGTGTATAATGCCCAAAAGGGTAGTTTCGTGGACTTATCTATTCTGGACGTCCTCCAGATTTTCGGTCGTGCGGGCCGACCCCAGTACGAAAATCAAGGAGTGGGGTATATCATGACCACCCACGACCGATTGGCACATTATATATCGGCGATTACCCACCAACACCCGATCGAGTCGTGTTTTGCTCAGAATATGGTAGATAATCTAAACGCTGAAATTTCGCTGGGTACGGTTACTAACGTCCACGAGGCAGTGGTGTGGCTTAGTTATACCTTTTTGTATGTGCGTATGCGACAGAACCCCCTGGTGTACGGGATGAATCATAGTGATGTGGCCCAAGACCCCTTGTTGGGAAAACGTCGTCACGATCTCATTACGGATGCCGCTAAACGGCTACATCAGTTGCAAATGATTGTGTATGATGCCGAAACGGGGTACCTGCTGGCCAAGGACCTGGGTAGAATTGCCTCGTCCTTTTACCTGGAACACTCCACCGTGGAAACTATTAACCAATTTTTACGACCCCACATGACCGAAGCGGATTCCCTGGCATTATTGAGTTTATGTTCCGAATTTCACCAGGTCAAGGTGCGCGACACGGAAGCCAAGGAATTGGAAACTCTCCTCCGCCGCGACTGCTGCTGTGCGGTTAAAGGTGGAGCAGAAACCAGTTACGGCAAGGTGAATATCCTACTCCAGGCATCCATTAGCCGATCCCACGTGGAAGATTTCACGTTATTATCGGACTTGGCCTACATTCGACAAAATGCTGGTCGGTTGATGCGGGCCCTATTTGAAATTGCGGTCACCCGGCACTGGGGTCCCACTGCGGCCGTTTTACTAACGCTTAACAAATGTATAGAAAATCAGATGTGGCCCTTTGACCACCCTCTGGCCCAATTCCCTTCACTCCCGTACGAGGTAATCCAAAAACTTGAACGGCAGCCCAGTCAAGCACGCAGTATCGACGCCCTGCGTGAAATGGATGCCAAAGAACTGGGCCAATTGGTAAGACACGGTAAGATGGGGGATAAATTGCAACAGTGTGTGCGCGAGTTCCCTCGTCTGGAACTGACGACCAGTATTGCTCCCATTACCCAAGCGGTACTGCGTGTCCACCTGGATGTCGAAGCTGATTTTGAATGGAACGATCGGGTGCACGGGACAGCGGAACCCTGGTGGATCTGGGTGGAGGATAGCGAACAGACCGACATTTACCACATTGACCAGCTTATCCTTCAGAAACGGTCTTACCGCGGGCCCCATACATTGGACTTTACCATTCCTATCCACACACCGTTACCGCCGCAAATTTATATCCGTGCCTTATCCGATCGTTGGCTGGGGGCCGAAACTCTCGTACCGGTGTCGTTCCAGCACCTTATTCTCCCCCAGCACGAACCTCGTCATACCGATCTGTTGGATTTGGTGCCCTTGCCCGTTCGTGCCCTGCAGGATCCGACCTTGGAAGCCATTTGTGCCAAACGTTTCGCATTTTTTAACCCTGTGCAGTCCCAAATCTTCCACACTTTGTACCGCACCCCGCATAATGCGTTAATCGGCGCGCCCACCGGGTCGGGTAAAACGGTAGCGGCTGAACTGGCCATGTGGTGGGCCTTTCGGACCTATCCAGGCAGCAAGGTGGTGTACATTGCTCCCTTGAAAGCTCTGGTGCGGGAGCGAGTGCAGGATTGGCAGAGTCGGTTGGTCCAATCCATGCGCAAACGTTTGGTGGAACTCACGGGTGACGTCACACCCGATCTGCAGTCGGTAAAAAAGGCGGACATTATTATCACCACCCCTGAAAAATGGGACGGTATCAGTCGGGGTTGGCAAACCCGCCCTTACGTGCGTGCCGTATCTCTGGTGATTATTGACGAAATTCATTTACTCGGCAGTGAACGAGGACCCACGTTGGAGGTCATTGTATCCCGGATCAATTACATCAGTGCTAAAACTACCCGGCCCGTGCGGGTAGTTGGTCTCTCCACGGCGTTGGCTAACGCACAGGATTTGGCCGACTGGTTGGGCATTCCCATCAGGGACGAGCTTTACCCAGTACCCACTGGTACCAAGAAAAACACCCCGTCGATCACCTGTCCTCCGGGTCTCTACAATTTCCGTCACTCGGTTCGACCCGTGCCTTTGGAAATTTACATTGATGGATTTCCGGGGAAACACTACTGTCCTCGTATGGCCACGATGAACAAACCCGCCTATCGCGCTATCATGACCCATTCACGTACGAAACCGGTGATTATATTTGTGTCATCCCGCCGGCAGACGCGGTTGACCGCCCAGGATCTCATCGCCTATTGTGGCCAGGAGGAAAATCCACGGCAATTCCTCAGGTTAGACGACGGGGACGAACTAGACACCGTGCTAGCCCAGGTTAGTGACCCGCATCTTAAGCTGACGTTGGGTTTCGGCATCGGACTTCACCACGCAGGGCTTCCCGATAGTGACCGACGGCTAATAGAAGAGCTTTTCCTGCATTGTAAAATACAGGTGTTGGTGGCCACCAGTACCTTGGCCTGGGGTGTGAACCTTCCGGCACATTTGGTGATCATCAAGGGTACCGAGTTTTTCGACGCCAAAACCAAAGGGTACGTGGACTTTCCGATTACCGATATCTTACAAATGATGGGGCGGGCAGGTCGTCCCCAGTTTGATAATTCGGGCATTGCTCGAATTTTTGTTCAGGATAGCAAAAAGGCCTTTTACAAAAGGTTTTTGCACGAGCCATTCCCCGTCGAATCAAGCCTTCATAAACACTTGACCGACCATCTGAACGCAGAAATTACCGCCGGTACTATTCGGACCCGCCAGGATGCTCTGGATTACCTGACGTGGACCTATCTCTATCGTCGCTTACCTACTAATCCGACGTATTATGGGCTACAGGGTAATCGACCGGGTGATATCAACCGGTTTTTGTCGGACCTGGTAGACCGATCGTTTGCCGATTTGGAAAAGGCCAATTGTATCGAAGAAGACTCAGACGGATTTTCAGATAATTTACCTGTGGCGGTGGAAAATATTCCGATGGTGCCCACTCCGTTGGGAAAGATCGCTTCCCATTATTACTTGAACCACCGCACTGCCAAACTGTTCAGTGAACGGATCCAACGCACGCTGACCCACGGCGCGGATGGCCAACTGACTTTCCCGAGTCAGTTCGTACAACCCGTCCTGGCATTGCTCTGTGAGGTACCCGAATACGCCGAATTACCCGTTCGCCATAACGAGGATCTCGTCAATCGGGAATTAAGTCACTGTCTACCGTTTGCACCCAAGTCAGGGTGGACATTTGATAGTCCACATACCAAAGCGTATCTGCTACTCCAGGCGTACTTTGAACGACTAGATCTACCGGTGGCGGATTATCTCACGGATACCCAGTCCGTACTGGATCAAGCGGTGCGAATTCTACAGGCCATGGTGAGTACCACCTCCATCTACGGGTACTTGACCACGACTTTACAAATGATGATGGTCATCCAGTGCATTAAACAGGCCCAATGGCCCCACGATTCCCAACTGTTGATGCTTCCGCACATTCGTCGGGAGTCACTTAATGATGTGACCCGGGCTCTTTTGGTACCAGAACTGATGGTGTTGCCGGATAGTCCCTTGATGCACCAACTACAGTCTTCACTGAAACTAACACGCCATTCCCTCGACGATATCGCACGTGTATTGCGTACCTACCCTATCATCGAGATGTCCTACCGTGTGGAGGTTCTGGCAGAGGATTTCGCTAACCCTGACGCAACATCCGTGAGAGTGTTGGTGCACGTTACCCTGGACTGGCAGAAATACGTCTATAGTCCCAGTTCCAAACACCCCAGCGGGGCTTATCATACTACCTATAAACCCTGGCCTGTGCCCCCCGGACAGGCTTACTCGACCCATTTTAGAAAGCAGGCCAATGAAGGTTGGTGGCTGGTGCTCGGTGACCCAGCCCGGGACGAGATTTTGACGTTGCAGAGCATTTCGTTTCCGGTATCGACTAGTCTGTCTAGTCCTACGACGCAATCCCAGGTGAAAACCACATTAGATGTAGCCCTGCCCATCTCTATGGGGGTTACGAACCCAAGGTGGCAACTCTACCTGATGAGCGATGTCTACGTAGGCTTAGACCAGCAACAGGATATCCAGGTTACAATGGCATCTGGTAAGGCATAAGGTGATAATCAAATAACGGGTTTCATAGTTGAAATGATGTGATCAGTACTGTGGTTATTCGAATGGCAGAGGCGTCTATGTCTGATGAATCCAGACTGACATTCCAGTTGTTTACCAACCGCTTTGTCCAGAATGCCCTTCATTTTTCTTTTCAGGATTCTCCTAACTGAACTACTCTTATGGGTATAAAATCCTCATTTCTTGGGAATTCCAGTAGACCCTCTTATGTGTACGTATTGATTTTTTTAAACAGTGTACTTCAAATAATATATAATCAGATTCATTTTTAGTGGGTGCACCTTCATTAAATTTTTAATCGACGAATATACATGTCAAAAATTATCATTCAGCTATAATGCAAGTATGCGTTCATTAAAAGATGATACATTTCTAACATCGTAAAAAATAGGGCATATCAAAAGCAATACTCTGTATAGTACAGTAATGGGGAACATGATAAATTCGTAAAAAAAAAGTGGATGATGAAAAAGTTATACAGAATTTGGAGGCATGTAAATTTAGGGAGACGATACTTGATGGGAAGAGTGTGTCCCTAGTGATATCACAAAGGATATATTTTTTCTTCAATTTGTTAGCGGCGGGTTTCTACTGAGCTATAACTCGCGCGGGGGACATCAAAATCGATATCGTGGCTGTTGATCCGACCAAATTTACCGGAACGGGGCAGACCGGCTGAACCAGATATGGGAGTCCGAGGCCGTGTCAAACTCGCCGATAGACGCTCAATGATGAATGCGAAATCCTCAGCAGTACGTCGTAACGTCCTACTCAGACTTGGTATATTGGCGGCGGAGGTTTCGATTGGAACTGCCAATAGTGCGTCACGGCAGTCAGGATCACCTGGCAAGCCAGTGGTTTTCAGATTTCGCAACTGATTTACCCATTTCAGGGACTCCCAATACTTGGACTGGGTGTCGGTCAGATTGGCCCGAGCTAGCACATGGGGTAGCCTTCGCATCGGTGGTATATGGTCGTAGGGCGAATAGCTGTGAATGTACTTGAAAATGGTGGTATCAGTGGTCGGATCCCCGTACTCTTCTGCCAGCTCCGGATGGATAGTAGAGGCATTCATGATATAGTTCAAAAAATCCACAGAAGGTGACTGTAACACGACTGCTCGAAACATGTGAGGTTTTAGATTCATGGCCGCCGCAACCGTCATCCCTGCTCCAGGGGTAAACGACATGACCGCCGTTTTGTGTGGAGACGTGTACTTTTTTTGGGTCAGAAAATTTATGACCGCCAAAAGGTCGTATACGGCCCCTTTTTTCTGCAAATGCTTGCCGTACACTTCGTACCACGAGCGACCGTTCTCGCTTCCACCTCGTACATGAGCAATGGCAATCACGTATCCTCGGTCCAGCAGGGGCTTCCATAGAGGATCAAACTCGGGCTCATAACACTCCCCTTTACATCCGTTGAGAAGAACCACGGCGGGATTGGTACCATCCTGGCGAAATTTGACAGTGTGGTACACGAGGGATACAGGAATGCGTAGGTAACGTGGGGGGTTCAAGTGTAGAGAATCCTTTACCAGTGCGATATCCACGAATTGGCGCTCCTGTGTGTAAAGGTGGGACTCGAATACATCGCGTCCGGGTGCTTCGTAAAAGAGTTGGCAGCGGTGACATGATAAATCGTATTCAAAGGTTCGACTGGGACTGCAAAAGGAGCTGGTGGTATAGCGTAGGATATTCTCTGAATAAGATTGAGCACCTGCATCCACTTTGAGCGACGATATGTTTTCACTGATGGGGATATAAAATGATGTAAATCCCGGTGCACTGTAAAGCGCTGATACCCCGGTGCTTCCTGGGGTCACAGGATCGGTAGACGCGGAACAGTTCGGCTTGAGCACACGCAGGTGGGCTTTACCGTGGGCCCGTTCAAACAATACCAGGCAATTGGCAAAGGGCAGCACCTTTTCAGTCCAAGTGTAAGAAGCGTTAGTAAACAAGGGCTGCCAGTAGTTGCGTGAATATGCTGGTCCTGCCACGGGGCAGGTAAAGATCTGTCCGTTAATTCGGAGATCCTGATCTTCTCGGTTGGCCAAAATAATGAAATTGTCCTTCTGGTGTTCCACATAGTATTTTAAACGGTGTTCCAATGGCTGTATGATGACGAGGTCGGCAGTACGAGCCGCGTTAGCCGGTAAAAAATGAGTCTCACTGCGCTGACTTTCCAGCACGTCCACGAAAATATACTCGCCGCTAGCGCTTTTGCGCACCTGTAGCCGGGTTCGCGGATCCCGATTCTCGATGATAGGGGAATTATAATGCACAGCACGGCCCATGGTATGTCGATACACCTGGCCAGGTCGCTTGGCGTTGGTAGGCGTGCAGTAAAACAGGGTTGTGCTATCGTTGCCCCAACATACTGAAGGGGCCACGTTATGAACCACGTCCTGATGGGATACCCGCTTAGCCACCGTGTCGTAGCAGTGTAGGGACAGCTTGCCCTGACCGGTGGTGTCTAACACGTAGGCTACCCATCGGTGATCAGGACTAACTTCTAAACTGTGCAGGACCCTACAGGAATGTTGGGAAGCGTTGAAATCCAGCAATAGCTCCTCACTTGCTCGCCGTCCAACACGTCGACGGTACAGTCGTTTTTGTAGATCACCTGGGGATTGTTTCCAGTAATACATGTAGGTGGGAGACTGTGGTGCATTGCCGCGAAATATACGGTGTAGTTCACATTTAGCCAAACTGGATTCGGCAGTGGGAGTATTCCCTTTAGTCCCCGTAACGTGTAGTAACTCTTGGTAGATGTCATCTTGGATGTCCTGGTGAGTGGCCAACACAGCCCTGGTGTAACTGTTTTCAGCCTCTAACTGGTTCATAATCTTGGGGTTTTTCATTGGTATATCATCTTGCATCCACCGAAATCCATCTGTATAAGAATGTCCGTGGTACATCACCATTTGTGAAAATCGCTCCCCCATGGGGGGTTCAGGCAACCCAGCCAGTGTAAGTGTGGGCGACGGAAGAGGCTTGGAACTTGTGTAGGCATTAAACATGGTGACCTATAATAGGCATGGTCCCATATCAAGGAAAATTAGCGCCATAAGCCCCGAATAAAACGTATTTAAAGAGATGACAAAGTGCAATGGTTAGTATTCAAGGTATCGCACCATAGACGACTTGGCCTTACTTGCAACCATGCGCTAAATGGTAAAAGGGTAGATCGTGGAAAAGTGGCGATCATTGATGGCACGTAACAAACCTGTAACATGACAGTTCACTTCACTCCTACTCGACCCTTGCTTTACTCATCGAAAAACGGCTGGTTAATGAACACGGGATGCAGGATTTACATGCACAATATCATCACTCATCAGATTTCTACACTTCATATGGGTAGTTTTTTTTTCGACTATATCGAGATTCGGTGCAAAACAAAAAATGTACCAACTAAAATAAAACCAATAGGATTTTGTGAGAGACCCATTCAACTTCGGCGGATTTATCCCTATAGAGTCGAAAAAAAAAATAAACTACCCATATTCTATTTTCTACTCTTAGCGAATAACAGAATATGTAACCGTATATACTTACCACGGGCGTATTAATCGCTGTGTAGACTGGCGCCATGGATAATATATTGGTGGTATGGAAAGATGAAATAAAAAAATAAGTATTTCAGTACGCGCGTTGTAAAATTTTATCGATGGGAATACGTGGCTGCGCGACGGGGTACCGATATAATATATAAAATTTAAAAGGGCTATGAGTAAAATAAGGCTCTGGATTATGCGTTTTGAAATGGTCACGGATTGATATTCGACTTGACCATTGCAATCCCCTATTGCTAATCGGCTTAATATCCAAGAAATAATAAATATAAACTGGAGGGAGGGGATTAGCAGAACAATGCGAATAAACGTACGAGAATAAAGAAGGAAATATGATAAAGGTCCACAAACTCCGACTTCGAGGCTAAAAATGGGACCACGCAAAGGTGAGAAGCTGGTAGCAAAGCCCGACTCGATTCAAATTCTGGTTGAAATAAGTTGTACAAGTGAAGATGTTATACAACCTTTTATGCTGTGGTCTAGATAACTGCCATATAAATTCAACGGACAAATGAAGTTGATTGCTGTGTAGGAAAAAAAATTAAGGAGATCTTCTTTATCACTTTGGTATATCGAAAATATGAAAGAAATCCGCTAAAGGTACGGTCGTATAGTGAAGAGCCAACTAATATACATATATCCCTTTCGTGTAAAAAAATTAGGGGGGGGGGTTGTAAAGGGAAGGAGCCACGCTTAATAAAAAGAAGAGGACCAAGTGTTCTTGTATAATGGAAAAAGGAAAAAAAGGATTATTAAAAGGTGGGTATGTAAAGAACGCGTTTGGGACCCATTCCTGTCTGGTAAGTGATGTACAATGACCCTAATTGCTCGGGTGGAATGGGACGTTAGAAAGGATTCGCGAAGCTGAAAGACAGGTAAACTTAAAATATTATCAAGGAGTTAGGAAACAAAGGGAGCTCGTTGACATTTTATATGTATGAGGTCGTCGTTAAAACCCTTGTTGAATATCAATGGGCGACAGGAAGGGTTGAAGGGTAACTCGGTAAATCTTTACCTCTATTGATAGGCCGGATGGTGGGTCATCGTATAGGATCGCCCCGGCAGTCTCTTGCTATAAGTTGCCGCCACGTAAATATATGGCGTACACTTATACTCCCAATTGGTGAATATAGCAAAGAAAAAAAATGGAAAGCTAAGTCGAGTTTCAAATCTATGCTCGTTGGCCTAACTTTTTTGAATTGTTCTCTGGTTAGAAAATATACAATTATCGCCAGCTATGCAGTGTTATATTATCAAAAAAAAAGTTACAATTTTGTCCTGTCACTTTCCGCTGGTCGTGTGTCACTCTGGCGATTTTCCATTCTTTAGTTAACTCGAATCCCTTATTTCGAAAAGGTATTATTTGACAATTGCTGGCCTTGTGATTTGACCAGGGTAGGAGTGGAAGATAGGGCTTGCTGGTCAGCCGTTTCCGAAAACGCGGTACTGTGTCTAAAAAAAGGTAATGTGAATATACTATGTAAAACCTGCTTGATAAGCCAAAACTGGTATGAATAGCTTACCAACTCAAAAAGTGGAGACTTTTTCACATGTTGTATACCCAAGTTTGTGGGGGGATGAGCTAACCGGAAATTGGCCACAATTGAGAACCTAGCTTAATTACCACCGCATAGTCACAGGATAAAGAGGAAAAAAAATTGGCACACGACAGCTCAGGCCCAAGGTGTTTGACAGAATAATGTAATGGTGATATGCCCACAGGTTCGGCCCTATTCGTGCTCTAACGTACCACGCTGATATCCCCCGCTCATCAGATCCACACCTTATACCTCTTTCCCAATTGGCTTACTCAGTATTGAACCCTTGCAATGCCATATTTGACAGGGTTGATCTTCGGTAGTACAGTTCCCCAAACCCAATCGACCAGGATAGATCCACTTAAATCTTAGTCGATCTCAAGCTTGGCTCATTGGGAGAGGAAATGCGGTGTGGTTACTTAGGGTCATGATGTCGCCCAAAGCGATATTGGCTCATGACCAAACATGACATGGGATAAATCATCATTGGCTTCGTGTCTGAGATTTACCGCGTGGAATAGTTACGCGCAACAGTAAGATGTATCAAAAAAAAATTTTTTTTTTCGTTTTATTGGAACGGTATCCCGAATAATACTGTAACGGAATCGAGCAGGATCTCACAGAATAATAATGAGCAGATTAGTATTAATAATATTTATGAGTATTGAACATAGAGAAACCAACCCTTTTGGAGGGAGGGAATATCCTCTATTTAATTTATTTGCCCTAAGTAGCGGCTTGCGAAATTGTACAGGTTCTGCTGTGAGATGGGTGGTCCTTTCTGTGTGTCTCCTGTCCAATTGGTTCGGTAGGCCTCGTTACCACACGTTGGAAGGTTCCTTCTTTAGCCTTGGGTGACGAGGAAAATTAATAGGGCCTGAATCAATCTGGACACAGCCACATTGGCTATCCATTTGATCCGTTGACTGCGGGTGGCCCGCAGGCTGGTCCCGTCTGGCAGCGAAAGGAAGTGGTTCACCGGCTCATCGAGAGGAAGGGGGGGCCTCATGGTGGGCTCCCCTCCTCGAATCTGTTGCAATACGATTAGTCATTTTTGTATGTTTCCTTGTTCAAATCATAATAATAATAATCCGAAATACAAATGTAATGGTACTCGAGTGTCCCGTTCATATTACACTCACCAGTATATGAACACTTGTTACTAGAATCTTTCGAGTATAAGGTTTCCCGACTGGCTATACACTTTCTTCTTTTGGCATGGATGAATTACAAATGAATTACGTCACTGATTTTTTTTTTCATCTACAGATTTGTGCTTTGCTTCAATCAAGCTTTATTATTACCCTCCTCCCCCTGGAATCTAGCCAAGAGGCCCGTGTAACCAATATCCCTTGATTCTGCTACTGTGTGGGGTAGTGATGCCACTGACGAATATACCGTTGGTACCAATGGCGCCATTTGTTCAAGTAATGAAAAGGGGTCAGGGAAAACACGAATTCGCCCTGTAATTTCCGATGTAATCTCTGGTCGTTGAGTAATGGACCCAATATCCCCTTGGACCACAAGTTTTCCTGTACCTCTTTCCGGACCTCAGGTACCGATTGATTTATCATATGGGAAATATCTGTGTAATGATATGGTAGCAGTGGAAGGTGGGACAGTTTATTGCCTACCGTAAACCAAGGAAGATGCCAGGGTGGTTGACCGGCCATCGTCACGATATATTGTTCATGTTCCCAGGTCATGGTGCTGGTAGGATGATGATGAAAATCGTGGTATATCCTAAGTACGTTGGATAAATCACTGGTCGGGTTCAAAGCGGCATAGTACGAAATCAACTGGTGCTCCACCCGCGTCCAATGCTGGAGTTTCCGGAGAACTATATCAAAAGACGGTTTTAGTGGGTGAAGCTGCACGGCCGGTAATACCTTGTCCACCATTTCTTCGCATGCGTCAAAGTCACCATAGAGGGCCAGACTTCGCATCCAGTGGTGAAACAATTGTAGACCGGCGTAGTGTTTCCCAGCTCCCTGAGCATGGTCCAAAGTGAACCGTGAGTCCTCCGATGATACCAAGGGCTGCACTCGTAGGAACAGGTCATGTAGGGCCAAATTCTGAAAGGAATGGTTTACACTAGTCATAAAATGGTCACCTCGCCATGTGTAAGGGGTAAAGTCCATCAAACGCTCGGCATCTGTGGTAGTGTTATCCCAGTTGTACGATTCTTTGGCAGTACTCAAAGATTGGTCCGTAGGGACTACCATAGCTGGGTCAATAATTCCATCAGGGAGCGGGTCTTCCAGAATCGTGGCCTGATTCCCGATTCCCGGAGTACGGAGCAATGTATGTGTCATACGTTCTACAAATTCCACGTGTTGGCGAACCAATTGTTCGAGGGCCTGGCACAACCACAACAGGGACCGGTAATTAAACGCGGGGTGAGTGGTCATCGGGGCTCTCATCAGCGGTTGCAGTAACTGAGCAGCCTGGTCCAATAGAGTGGGGTTGTGATTGGGTAGGTGCACCGAGTTATCCGGGGGAGAAGAACTGCGATCTACCAGCTGGAACAAACTGACGCCGAAGCTTTCCGGAATGGCCCAAGCCTGCCACCATAACTGCAAGGCCCGCTCTGGTTTCTGCCCCAGACTGTACGCCTTGGCTAAGGTGGTGTACGTAACTACGTCCGGTTGGAGCTTCTCCTTGCGAAAAAAGCGATACACGGATTCCGCACCTTCGACATGGCCCAGGTCCGCGAACGAGTTGAGCATCGTGTTATAAAAGGTAATATCCAACGCCAGGTCCGAATCCGATGGCACGGCTTTCCCAGTAACAGGTGGGGTGCAAGCGTCGGAATCAATGTTACCCAATGAGTGCTTCAATACATGAGGTTCTTCACCCTCTGTTGGATGATCTGGCTGAACATTGTCTGGAGATCCCTTTTGCTGAATAGATCGACGACCCACTAGATCGTTAAATATTCCTAGCACATGGTTGTAATGTCCAGTTTTGCCGAATATGTCCATAAGATAGGTACTTAATACCAAGTCAACATTCACCCCAGAGGTGTGGATATAATGTCCCACCAATTGAACAATATCCCCAGACTGTAAAGGCCAGTGCATGTTAGTCACGTCGAACGGAGGGGAGTCCACGGGGTCCGAGGAACTGCGTGTATCACTTAAACTAGTGAGTGTGGAAGCAACAAATTCGGAGTTATTGGTCTCGCCCCGGTGCGGTAGAGACTGCATAGCCTCGAAAAAACTGGGTAAAATTTTCAGCGCAAGTTTCGCCTGCTGGGTAACTTGACTCCGGAAATGAGTTCGAAGACGGTGGTACCGGGCGTCCGGGAAGGTGAGTTCCCGGATGAGCGGTTTCAAAACTGCCCGTAAAAGAATAGTGAGAGCTTGTACATCCGGTTGGTACCCATATTTAATGAGTCGACGAAAGAGACGTACCGTGTAATTAGCCGGTTGTCGACGGGCATAATAGTATACCATGAGATTGTGCAGTGTAACATCTCCGTTGAGTCGGGTATCCTGTAGTATAAACCTGACCAAGCTGATCAACAGATTGGAGTGGTTCTGACGGTAGGCGAAATGTAGCAAACCTTGGTAACATTCCACTGAGAGCTGAAACAAGGGGAAGTAGTCCGAGGTGAGTGGTGACGTAGGAAATACCAACCACTCTCGGGCAGCTTCGTTGCTAAGAGTAGTATTCGTCGCTTCAGAAGCCTGTGGTAAAGGATCAGAGCCGGTGGGGGGTAGATGGGGACCAGCTTGGGCCAACCGTCGGTACAACTGGAGTTCCTCGAATACCAAGTCAGGCTGACCAAACTTCACTCCTCGTCGCAAGAGCGAAGCGAAGAATGAATCAGTGAAAGGCACGTGTGGTGAGTGACCTGCCCGATAAACATAACCTAGGGCAAACCCCAGGGGCTTGGCTGGCTGGTCGCGTGCCCGATGCCAAAAGAGCGCCTGGTGAATTTCCCGGACTTGGGGTGAGTGGACCGTGTGGGACCTAGCTGGCGTTATTTCAGGAGCAGCGGCTGGATGGTGAGCATGGGTCGTCAGTCGTCTAATGAAGTACTCACGGGGATCCACCATAAGGTCCAGGAATCCCTGACCAGCCGGGTCGTCCGATTCGGTAGTATTCGCCACATCTAATAAAATGCGAAAACTTTCGGTGTTGTACGGTAAAATAGGGTGAACAATTGGTCGCAAGGAAGCGTTGGCAGGGGAATGGGTCGGCTGGAGGACTAGATTGGCGTAATCAAACTTGTATAGGATCACCATTAAAACCAACCGTTCCAGATACTGCCGTGCTTGTGTCCCAAGTCCCGCTTCTAGGAGATCCCGTAATCGCGCATTAGTAACTAGTGGGTGGTAGGCTAATTGGGGTTTCTGGGGAAACCACTCTACCCGGTCCAAAACAAAATCCGGACTTTGGGTTAAAGGTTGGGCATAGGTCTCTGGTGGGAAAGGGGCTGCTAAGCAAGGGTAGGGAGGTCCACTGGAATCATTATTGCTTGATAAAACAGAAGGAAGGCTAGGAAATAAAAATGACGCCTTGGATTGGGTCACAATAAGTCGGTACATTTGTTTGAGAAGGGTTCGGTCTTGATGACTCAGAGCCCCGTGTATAAATGCAGCCGCTAGACGGGGACACATAACGATACAATGGGTACGAACGTAATGCCACAATTTACGAAAGGCCTTCCACTGACCGTCAAGGGCGGTAACCTGTACAAGATGGTATAATAGATGTTTCCCGGGAACGATACCGCACTGGGTGACCTGATGAAACCAACGCCAACCCTGGATAAATTCCTGCCCTGTATTTACAATATTGGGAGAGGGAGAATGACAATCAAAGCCGGTTGGAGTTAACAAATTTCGGTCGGAAAGTATCGTAACATTATCGGAGTGAATAGCATCGGGGTCGGAAAAATACACGAGTTTCCACCGAGCGATAACGGTAGCAGGTATACAGAGTGAAGTTGGTAGTATATGGTTAAGTTGGTCGAGAAGTGCGTCTATAAATACATGGTGATCATCAAGATTAGGTGATTGTGCAGACACGTAATGAAAAAGAGCTTGTAAAATGGTGGAATGAAACTGAGAGGTGGGTGTAAACACCAATGCTGCTGTTGTTGTTATTGACCCCGAAGGGGACATGCGAAGGTGGGACGATGTGAATGCCTGGATAAGGGGAGCCAGTTGTGGTAATTGATTATAATCATAACAAGTCGCTACAGCGATGGCTAGGAAATCCGGTGGGGAAGCGGAGCAGGGGGACTTGGACGAGTCGATCAACAGATCCAGTAGAATACCGGGCGCTTGGTAAACGTTGATTGTGTTGAGTCTGTGGATCAACTCTGACCTATTGGCAGACCGGCGATCTGGTAAAGAAATACCACAGAGAACCATGAAAAGGCAGAAATGATGACCGGGGTAACCATGCTGACGGAGAAGGGTTAAAATGTTACTGTACATAGAAATATCCGGGGTCAGACCTTGGGTAACCATTTGCCGCCACAGAATCACGCAGGTGTGGAACCGCAACCGTTGCAATGCTAAATTAAAGACGATGTTGTATAGTTCCACGCACTGCGAAGGACTGTAGCGCAGGGAACGTGTATGGCCTTTGCCATCAGAGCATGGTGATTGGGGTATTGTTAAATCGGCCAGGAATTCCACCATTAAACCCAAATTGTTTCGCCAGTGTCTATCTCGTAAAAGAAAAACGATATCCCTGGCCAAACGAAATGACAGCTTGTCTAAATCAGCAGTGGTTTTTAACGTGGTATAGAGTTTCCACACGCGGGACACGTTACCATGTTGGACCGCTCGGGATAACTGGGTGAAGCGGTAGGGCTGCCTATTTTGAGGTACCACGGAGGACTGATTTGTAGGTTTTAAATTAGCCTTACATGAATAACATGTGTTCACCGTGGCTGGGGACCGGACCATGTGAACATGTCCCCATGTATGAAAACGCCGGTCGTATGTAAAACTGATCGAATGTGAGTGGATTTCAATCCATTGATGTCCAATCGTCCGGATCAAGTATTCCAGTGTACGTTTTTCTGTCGGTATGGAAGTCTCCCGGCTACTTGGTGGGCGAGACAAGAGACATTCCCACCGGGATCGTATCCGCCACCTAAACCGTAGCAACAAATGCCACATGGCGACTACGATTCAAGGGAGAACAGTAGGCGTTTGTAAATTTTTCTTTGGCAGCTGTGCCGGATCCCCTCTAATGGCATGCGTGGCAAAAGACGGGTAATACGGCACAACTCGTATTTTAGCAATAGAGAGTAGTAGAATACATTCAATTAAGAGACAATGTTCACCAATAGCAAGTGAATTGGACAAGTAAAACAAGTGTTGGAAAGGAATACAGTAACGACTACCTCTTTGGTATCCTGAGCCAGTACGCTGTTCGTTTGATAGAGAGTTGTAGAGGAGTTACGGAAATCACTCTAGCCCAAAAAATATAAAAAAATAGTAAGAAAAATATTAATTTAGGATTGTGGAGGGACATACCTTCACAGTTTGCCTTTGCAGCAACGTAAACCGATATGTTACAAGTGACTGGAAAAAAAATTAAATTCGAGTATTATATAGTGGTCCTCAGCTGACTGATTGTTTTTCGACCATATAGGCATAAATCCGCCAAGTTGAATGGGTTGTTCAGAAAACATTTTTGGTTAGATTCGTAACTGGTACATCTTTCGCTCCAAATCTCTATATAGTCGAAAAAAAATCACCCAGCTCGTTGATGGGATTTTGATTACTATTTTTTTTTTCTCAAAGGAAAAAAGCACCGTTTGAAAAAGCGTGGCTTAAGGAAAGGTGCAGAACACACTGATGGTGGTGGTGGGAGAGGGGGGGGGGATTATTTTTCGCGTGGCTCTACTTGCTGAGCGATTAGTAAATAATGCCAGATGTGGTCACAATTTACCCAGTTTGGCAGTACACGGTGGGATGACAACGACAGGGCATTCTGGCCACTCTTGGGGTGAAAACCTACTATGCAATTATTATTGTTCACCAGATGCTTTTTATTCACATTATTCCCCCTTTTTTTTCATTCTATCTACTGCTTTATTTTTGAAGTATTGTATAGCTAATTTTGTCACGACAAAGCACATGCCCATAGTGGACATTGCCTCTCCCTTATTTTTGTTTCAATGGCTCAACCCGAGAAAGACCGGTCCCCCGATTTAGTGTCCAACGAGGCACCCGTGAAGAGTAGTCCCGCTTCGCCGCCCGCCGACACAAACTCTGAAAACCCAACGCCAATTCCAACGGTGCCCAATGATACTATCACTTCATCTTCACCAGGTAAGCTACGTTGCACCGCTAGTTCATATCATGACCAGGCCAACCTAGTATTATACGAATTCAAGCCATTTTAATGAGAATAGAAATGCTGTGAAACTAGCAAACTTATATTAATCCGTAATAATTGTGTGTACCGATGGTCTTTTTACTTTTGTCAAAGATCCCTTACCCGAAATTACCGACACCTTTCGGAAGCTGCGGTATGTGGCCGAGAGCGATGACACCAGCGAAATTCCGTGGCCTGAACTACGCCAACTGTTAATAAGTACGATGGCGGATAATTTACAGCAAAAGGTGAACCGCCTGTCCGGGTTTAGCGAGGAAATCAGACAGGAAATATCGCAGGAAGTGCAAATGCATACCAACCGGCTGGCCATGATACTCGAGGAATTTAACAGGTAGGTCAAGACTAAAAAAAGTTGAAGAGCTTTCCATCAGAGCAGTGCCATGACGACGAGGTAACACTCAACGCAGTATTCTTCGCAGAAGATAAATGTATTACCTTGTGTTTCGGTCAGCTGAAGAAAAAGTATACGCCATACGTTATTAACCATTTCCTATTTTCTCATCTTTCATTCCCGTATGTGTGTGGGGGGGTATTTGGTATTTCCGTGGGAACCTATTCTACCAAACACAGTCCACCATTTACCATTCAGCGGATTTGTGAACTATTAACCATTCATACCGAACAGCATAGGACACCGCTCAAATACCTCCGCGCCCTGGAAAAGGTCATTTTGGTAACCTCGAGTGTGGATAATTTCCCTGCCCTTAATGGTAACCACGGGATAATTCCGGAATACGAAACTCTTAGTTTGACCCCGCTCCCGTGGCTTAATCGAGCTGTAACTGGGTCACCTGTACTGGTATCTGCCCCAACGACGGAGCCCAACCCTAGCGATACTACGGTGCCAGACACATGGGAAGCGGACGTGGGTCCTCAGCCGAATGTACCAGTTGAAGGTAAACCAGAATCTTCAGGACCAAATGAACCGGTACCAGCCGCAGAGTCCACATCGGAATCTATACAACACGAATCACAGACGGCCGAGAAAGGATCTACGGAATTCTCGCAGGACCAGGAATATTTGTCACCAGAAATTGAAGCCAACCAGACCGATACGGTAGAAACCAAAGAAGAACAGGAACAAACCCCCGTTACTGACACTGCCACAGAGCCAGAGTTACCGACGGAAACCCCGGAATCACCCTTCTCCGGGACGGACCCAATGGTCATAAAGTCACCTGATCTGCATACGCCGGCGGTGACGAAAGTAACCACGTCATCGGCAGTACCCGAAGAATCCAACGATATGGTCATGGGCCACGACAGTCCAAGGGATACCACTAGTATTCCTCTGATAGAGGCCATGGATGTGGTGTTGAGTCCCAAAGGAGGCGAAGGCGGTGGCGATCCCGACCAGGACGCCATGGACACCGAAGGGCCAAAACCTTGCCCTGTGGTTAATAATGAATCGGAGGTGGCCACAGATATGGAGTTGGTGGACAATGATGACCCGATGGAAACCGACCAGAGTTGATATGAATGGAATGGAATGACTACCCAAGTCTTTGCAATGTGTGCATGTCGGGTGAATTAGGAATCGCGGTGCATCTATATAGTAAATAATCCCTCGCTCGTTCGAGAAGAGGGAAAGAGGAAATATAGCTGTTCTGTAGTGGCTAATGCAGAGTGATGGTGGGTATTCCAAACGAGTGACGGCGTTATATTATATCATTGGCCTTGGTGAGGGACACCCCCCCCTCCCACTCTGAGGATGCTTATAAATTCACACCTTTGTTATAAGAATTAGCGTATTATTTATTTACCTGGATGGATGATTGTGCATACCTCTGACCATCATAAATTAGAGCTGAATATTCCGTTAAACAATATCGGGTGCGCATTGAGTGGTGCAATTTTTGATGCCTGGTTATCCGAGCGGTAATGAATGACAGTATGTAAAGCAAGGCGTTGTGAAGGGGATAACACTAATGGATCACTATGCAGATATCTACTTCAGTTGTTTACAACAGTTGACTGATAATTTAGTAGGCATGTGGTAACAAATGAATTCTCAATGATTTCAGATAAGACACCGAATCGCGAGTCATTTCGGTAAAGATCCTGGTAGAAGCACAGTGCCGGATTCCCACATCTGTACCATGAAATAGCTTATCATGTGAGCAATGGACGGGGGTAACTAGGGTTCGTTGGGTTTCTGCTGGTTTGTCCTAAGTGATACTATGGAGAAAGGGGCTAGACTTGATTGGGTGCCCTGAGCAGAATTGTTTACCAACGTGACGGATGTGTAAATACTGTCCGATATAATTTACCTTGTCTGCGTGCTTTGGTTTTCTGAATTTACGGGTGTGTTTGTTGTTGTGCTATTCTTGCGGACAGACTGGACCCGGGATTTCCCGAGACTATACACAGTTATAGAGTGGGGGGGGGTTTCATTGGACCAGTGGCGTTGGTCAGCCCGTGGCACAGATAGGAAAATCCGGATGATCGTAGGTGGTATAATTTTCTTGGTGGGTTATTTGTTCACAGAACAGCCGAACGGGTTAAGTGATGGGTAGCTCGAAGGGTACCTATAGAGGAATTAACATCTATACCTGCAATCCCATGAGTAACTAAGGACCATAAACGGGGTGGTAAACTCCGAGCAATATTGGGCTATGCTACATGATCTCTTTTGGATTTTACTATGCCACTTTCTGACGGATCCAAATACTTCATCCGAGTGAGTGGCGAACACATGACTACTCGTCTCAGGTGGTGTCTTTGGAAAGTAGTCGACATTTGGACTCTTATAATGAATATATACCATACATGCATGTCACCTGATACTGTTTTGACCATGCAAAGAGATATTCGGACACTTCCAAATGGACAAAGCCCTAGAAGGGAGATGCCACTGAACACGGAAACAAGGGGAACATCTCAATAGTAAGGGGGATCCCGGGAAGAAATATCCACCTTGCTTTCGGCTTGTTATCCATCGCTCCACTTTTTTCGTCGATTGGGGGAAAAGGGAATAAAAAAAATTAAGGTGCGGTCGTGTAACATTTGGTGAGAAATTCATTGGAACCAACTGACGACCATTAGGAAAGTTGGTGGCTTTGGTTACACACGACGCCCCCGCAATGAAAGCTGACGTAAATATATATTGATTGCTTAATAATAGCTGCAGTTGCGACCCAAAAAGTACCCAAGTATAACCCAAGGTAAACCAAGCGAGCATCCTGGGGGCGCAAACTCACCCTCAAAATAATTACAGAGGCACGAAAGTGACCAACCCCGTTCTTAGTCATCCTTGAATCCCGGTAAAAATGACTTTCGATGTATTTACCAACCAGTCCCTATTTCTCTTGGTGCAGGGTCAGCTCCATACAATTCACATTGCTGCTGGTCTGTGGCACCAATGGCATTGTCATAAAATACCCCTTTTGGTAGTATTCATTTCCTTTTCCCCTCCCCTTTTCACTCTTGTTCGCCGCTCAATCCTTTTATCCTCCCCATTGGGTAAACGGACCTATGGCTTGCAGTGAGATGAACTCTAGTAACAGGTGAAAGCACAGTGTTATGGAGGGAAAGCGTCAAAATGAATTGGTCGGTTAAATTTTCATGATTTTCCACCGTATTGTTTATTTTGTCAGCACCACCAGAGGGCCCTTGTGAACGTACAACGACACATAACTACCGCAATCATAAAGTTTCAGACAGGCCACGAGTATAGTTTACAACCCCCGTACAATGAATCAGAATCGGAATCAGAGTAAAATTTAAAGGGTAACTCCTATGCCTAAAGAGGTGATGGACAGTAACCCAGTGCAGTGGTGTCTCCACATTGCTGACAATGTGGTAGCGGAGAAGAGTGAAAGTCTCATTGAGGCAGTCACAGCCATTATACGCGGGTACAAACACCCGAGAGTGGGTAATCCTGAGTAAAACAATTATAGATGATGCGTTATGGGCAGTAGTATGCATGAAAAACATCGCGGGTTGCTAACTTGGCCTTGACAGTCAACGGGCAGTGTCGCTAGTTGTGCCTTGAATGATTCATAGTAACAAGGGACGTAATCCTATTTCTAGTATATTTACTATCTGGCCAAATGTCATTTCTGATGGGCGAGCTGTTCCCAGTCAGCGCCAGCTTGTGCAACCCGTTGTACCACTCAGTTTGGGGGGAAGGAGCAAATCCTTTTTTTCTCTCGTTCGAGTGTGAAAAGGAAAAGCAAACAGACGATAGCTGGTATCGTTCGATGGGTCAAAAAAAATAACGGAAAAAATTCTAGGCGCCAACTGACGTACGGCACCGTTGCCCGGATGTAACGTCAACTATAAATAGACCGCGCTATCCGCATCCCTTGACTGTTTTTCATCTATGGCACATTGTGACTTTCACTTGAATCTAGTTTTTTCTATCTTTAGCCCTTGTTTCTTGTTCCTTGCTTCTCTCTTTATCTTTGATTTTTATTGGGAATCATTGACTTGCTCTAGGTAAGTAATGATTTTTTTTCTAAAGGCATAAACGTCAATTCTGTAAATAAATTCTTGGGATGAGAACGACTCCGTGACTTAGAGGCAAGCGCATGTATATATTTCAATTTACGGTTTTACGGAAAGTGCACTGCCCCTTTATGCCGAATGACGTATTAAGTGAGAGGGAGTAACTTCTTGGCGCCTCTGCACAGTCTCCTGCTCACTCTCACCGACCCAAATCATTTGAAAATAAGGTATTTCTCGGAATCGTAGGCGTTTGCTATTCGTATTGCGTGATTGGATCCCTTTTTTAATAATCATTAGCATTGATAGACCTTTCCCGAAGCCTAGAACCACAGGCACAGGGCGTTTTTCCCTTCTTGGGTTATTATTAAGTGGTAGCTAATCAATGAGCTGAAAACTTTGCGCCATTTACTTTTTTTTCTTCAATTTTTATTCGCTATTTCGACGTGTTTATATTTTATAGTATTAACCAATTTTACTTTTGGCTCCTTCGTGTTTGACCTCCGTTTGTACAGATTTGTCTCTGTTGCTGACATACTGACCTCATTCAGGGCGTTCTCCGTAGTTTGCCTGCTCTATACCGGATTGGGAGGTTATTTTCATTTTGTCGTTAATGGCTGCCGATATTCGGTTTTAATTCGCTTCCTCCATTCACAGTCACTCCCTGCTTCGTTATTTGGTTTACCAAAAGGTTAAAACTATTACCTTTTGCTTCACCTAGAGCATCGAGGTACTCGCTGTGTCCCTTCCCAGCATTCACAGAGTTTTTCTTTTCGCTTACACTTGGTCGGTAGTTACACGGACGAGCGCAAGACTGAAACCTTTACATCTCACCCATTTTACATCAAAGCGGAAACGAACCACTACCATGACGCTTGTAGTGACCATACCGGCCAACATTATCCCGGCTATGCTGGGCGGGTTTATCGTTATCTACGGCCTAGTCTCCATGTTTATTAAAGAGCGCATTTTTTTATCGGAAGCATGTAAGTAGTAGTCCTAGAGTGGCGGTGATTCTTATCGGGGTATCCATTGGGTTCGATAATCAGCGCCAAATTAGTTGGCCCAGTATTATCCGTTACTATCAACTCAGCTGGAATGAAGGTGGGCCATACTTCCCTTTTTTGTTGCGTAATTGGTGAAACGAAGAGGGGTAGATTTCATTCCAGGGGCAGCGGGTCACCCCTTTTTCTACCCTGGACGATTGCACTCTTATACTACTGCAACGTGATGAGACAGGGGGAGGGATGTCCTTGTTGTTTTCCCTCTGATTAGTAACACTACAGTTATTTACACTCGCCACGCTTTTTTTGTGCTAGCTTGCGGAGGAGGGGGAGTGATTTTTCCGGTGCTAATGGATTTAGCTAATGCAGAGGTGCTACGTTCCTCATATTTCACTCTGAGTCAATGATCTTAGAAATATACGTGGAGTGACGTAATATAGATTTTGGTTACTAATGTCTTATTTCACTCATTTTACTAACCTGATGCCTGCAACTATGGACCAACTCTCAATCCTTTCATCGATTTTTTGGAATATTCCACTGCCTCTTGTGTTCGACACATTCCTTTGTGATGTACAGTGGTGGCCATGATTTATGGCATTATTATCGGACCGATATGCATCGGGCTCATTGACCCTATGAATCTTATCGATATTGACTCGTTTACCAAAGAATTCGCTCGCTACGTCATTGCTCTACAGGTAAGTAAAATGCTAGATCTTTCCCAAAGCTTTAATTTCGTAGCGTACCCACTAGTACCAGCAATATTTTCCGTTACTGGTGAAATCACAACCATTGTTTGTCTTTCCTGTCGCTCTTCATAAGAATTAAGACAACAAACGTATGGGGTGGGTGTAAACAAAGAGTGAAAATCTTTATTTGTTTTAATTTTTTTTCCGGACTAGGTGTCATTATTCCCCCTTTCTTTAATTTGCGAAGGGGTAGTATTACTTGGATTATAAAATGGTGACCTTTTTTTTGATATTTTTGGGCGATTGCAAAATCTCCGATGTTTGTCTCAGACAGGGGAACCAAGCACTTGCTGAACCACTTTGATCTTCCTAAGCATGCGCAACATTGTGTATTCCTTCTTTTTTTTCCCCACCCTCTTCATGACCAACAACTGTTGGCTATTACACGAGAGAGGGGGGGGGGCATTGAGTAATGGTATTGCCAGCGATTCAGGGTTGCACAATGAATGGTCTAATTCGTACTTCTTGGCATTGCTCTATAGGAGGAATGTTACCACAGCCCTTTGGCCGACGTTTTCGGCAGGTATACACTCCCTTTTATCTGTACATCGCGTGTCTCACCTTCGATCCCTTAACTAACCCTGCTTGTATGACCAATGTTTCGACCCCTCCTTTCATTATCCAACATTTCGTGCATGTAGGTGATGGCTGCTGGTATTGAATTACCAAAGGCATACGTATTAAAAGAATGGAAGTCCATGTTAATTATGCTATTGCCCGTCATGGCCACTATGTGGGCCATCTCGGGAGTTATCATTCACTTGGTATTTCAACTACCCTGGTTGGACTCATTCCTCATTGCCTCGTGTGTTGCCCCTACCGATCCTATTCTGGCCAACTCCGTTATCAAGGGTCGCTTTGCCGAGAAACGGGTGCCGCGTAACATTCGTAATATCCTAGCAGCCGAGAGTGGCTCCAACGATGGGTTGGGCTTCCCTTTTCTTTACCTAATCCTCTACCTTATGATTTACCCCGGAAATACCGGCAAGGCCATTGGCAAGTGGTTTTACATGGCCTGGGCCTATGAAGTGTTCTTATCGGTACTGATCGGCGCAGTAGTGGGCTATTCGGCTCGTAAACTGCTTTACCTGGCTGAAAGTCACTGCCTGATTGATAAGGAATCTTTTCTATCGTACAGTATTGCCCTGACCCTCTTTCTGCTTGGAGTGGTGGGTCTTATCGCCAGCGATGATCTGCTCGCGGTGTTTACCGCTGGTACCGCGTTTGCATGGGATGACTGGTTCCATAAAGAGACTAAAGAAGCCCATCTCCAGGAAGTAATCGATATGCTCTTTAACATTTCGTTTTTTGTCTACTTTGGCACGATTATCCCCTGGAGCATGTTTAACATTCCCTCCCTCGGTCTCGACCTATGGCGATTCTTTGTGTGCGCTATCCTGATCCTGATCTTTCGTCGGTTACCGGTCATGTTGTTACTGTGTAAATTCATACCAGTAGTCAAGACCTGGCGAGAGGCCGTGTTCGCCGGTTGGTTCGGTCCCATGGGGGTCGGTGCTCTCTATTACATTATGGTGGCCCGGACGTACATGGAGAGCCATGAAATCAATCCTGTGGCCTATGACACTATTTATCCTATTGTAAGTTTTGTCGTCTTGAGCTCGGTTTTGGTACATGGTATTACCATTCCGCTCTTCCATTTGGGCAGTGCCATCAATACGCGTACCTTGACGAACAATTCTATGATCGGCAATTTCGTCAGTCGACTCCCTATTATCCGGTCTGGTCAACAAATCGTGATCCAGCGACCCGAAAGTGGTGGTGACGAACTGATGTACAAGATTAGCTCAGTGAAACGTATGGATGATTCGGAAACCGCCATGGACGGATCTCAAGATATGGCTGATCAGGAAAAGCTGCGAGGATCAGTGGAACGATCACCCGAAGGTTTGGATCGTCGTTCGATACATTCCCAGACGTCTATTTCGCTCCAAAGGCTCGATAATGATAGCGGAAGTAATGAACCACAATACCTCGAAATTCGGGTCCATGACCATCCAACCGATTACCCCTCTGGTACACCATCAGTTACCGGAAGTGCCAGTATCAGATTTGTGGACGCCAACTCCACCCGGGCTTCTCCAAGTATTCGGCCCCAAGGACCGGGTGAAGGGGGACAGCATGGGTCCATGGATGGGTTGCTGTATCCCCAGACTACTGCCCTCGTGGAGGATCCAGCCAACCAAGTTATGAGTTCTAGTCAAAGTGACCGGAGGTTAGCCAGTTCTGAGGATGGCGGCATACCTCGTCGTAATGCATCCATTTCGTTTGGTGATAACCTGGGGAAATAAGTCAGTCCTAGCCTAGCGCTAGCTTTTGGCTTATCACCCCTAATGACCAGATCAAGTGTTCGGTTATGTATGCCTTACTATTGGTGGTATCACCTGTGGCATTTTGGTACATTTCGTTAACGGGGGGGGGCTTTATAACTACTTTCGTGGGGTTCCACTCTTAGTCACCCCTCCCCACGTATCTTTTTCCTATTTATTTGTCAAAATTTCCTCTGTATTTCAGAGATTGTTTTCCTTTCTAAATATTCCTTTGGTTTCCGTAATTTGCTGTTGGAAATCTAGAAGGGTAATCTTCACTCTGCTTTCTCGATATGTACTTTTGTTTTTTTTTTCGCGTAAAACCACTTACTTAGTGCGGGTTTATTTTCCTATATTTTTATACAATAATGTATTACTTTTGTTACTTTTTTTTAAAAAGAAATATTCATTGGCTACTATGGCGATATGAGTGCTTCCTTGTGTTTGCGCCTTTTTTTTCCTTGGCTAGCAGAAATTTGGAGAAAAATAGATACATTGGCTAGGGCGCTAAGGGTAGAATAAAATATTGATTTTTTTTCGAAAATTAGCACTAGCCATTCATTTCGTATATCAGTATGAAGCGTAGCAAGAACATATACAGGGTGAGAATTGCAAGGTTCCTACAGATTCTTTGTCATTCAACACCATCATTCTACTACCAACAAGGAAAAGCCATAGCCGCAGCCGATCTGCGTTACACGGGGCTCTGGTGGAGGAATTGGTGGTACTGCGGACAATGATATAGGTCGGGGATACCTTACATCTTTCAACGTATCCAGACCACAATTACCGTGTTCATTCCAACCCCAAGCATAACAAACACCCCGAGCGTCCAAAGCTAGGGTGTGCTCGGAGCCACAACTGATATCGACAATGGGGGCAGCATCGGGAGGAAAAAGGACCCTTTCGGGTGTTGCTCGGTAGTGTAGATACGAACTTTGGACGGTCAAATCAAGGGGTGGTATAGTAGGTTCTGAATCATTCAATGCCGAGTAGGGACGAGCGCCCAATTGGCCGTGGTCATTACGACCCCAACTGTAAACACTACCCTCGGAGCAAAGCGCCACCACGTGGTTCCACCCAGACGCAATCTTAATTATTCGGATACCCTGAGGGGCACTAAAAGCCACTAGACTGGCGTCCATATTCTTGGTAGCTTGTAACGTGGACGGGCTGGTGATATGGAATGAGGCCCATCCACGTTGACCGTACTTGTCTGATCCCAATACTATCACCGTACTTTTGGCGGTAAGCAGTACGGTGTGATGTTGTCCACAAGCGATTTGGACAATGTCCTTGGGAAGTAGCATAGGTTCACCGTTGCGGTTAGCAGCGTGGGTGAGGAGCTGGGGTGTAACATGATATGTGGCTCGTTGGCGTGGTCGTTGTGTCGACCGAGATATATCAGGTTTAGAGACTTTGAGAGTAGCGGGACAGCCCAACTGCCCATGACGGTGTACACCCCAACCCCAAACCTGTCCCTGTTGGTCAAGAGCTACGGAATGCCGCAGACCACACGCAACCTTTACGATACGATTCCCAGGAGAACCCACGGACACATGCCGAGGTGTATCGACCCGTGTCACCGGCAGAGTACTCGCTGTATCTGAAGAAGGGTGCGACGGGGTAATACGTTCGGAACGGCAGGTATCCCCCCTTTGTAACGATTGGTCACCGACAGTGGCCGACAGTCCTAATTGACCAAAGGTGTCACACCCAAAGGCGTACACATGGCCTTTGCTACAAATGGCTAAAGTATGGTTCCAACCGCACGCCATGTCCGTCCACGAAAAATTGTCTAATAGAATAGGAGCCCACCGGGTCAACACGTTCTGGGGACATTCTTTTGAATTACTCTGTAATATTCCCAGTCCCAGTTGTCCTTCGTGGTGACTACCACACACCAAGAGTTGTCCACTATCCGTCAGTACCACCGCGTGGTTACCACCCCCCGTTAACTTTAGCCAAGAACGCTGGGTGCTTACGTCGTTGGAAACTGGCAGAGAATCCAACGAACGAGCGAGGAGGGGAGCAGCTAGGCTGGGCAAAGGTTGAGCGCTGTCTTCCAAATGGCCTACTCCCAATTGACCACTCGAATTCGAACCCAGGGTAAACAGAGTGGTGGGTGGCATAGTAAAGGGTCACTATTTTTTTAATACACTTTGAAAGTAAACAATAAAGACATTTGAATTGACATGTACAAGTTTGAAATTCAACAACAAAACCTACATAAATCATAATATTTGAAAGAAAAACACATACAACATAATACTAATATTTTCGTACTAATATACTGACAACATACTATGAATAAATCACACTATCCGAAAAAAAGTGAGGTGAGGACTAATGCTGACAATTGGTACAGTTGTCGTTTTTTTTAGGAGTCCCCCTGTGGCGGTCACCCGAGGATAACTAGTAGAAAAGTATCAAGTGTGATGGGGATGGCATTTGCGGTGACGATGGATCGTTCCTGGCTTGGAAGGTGGGGGTATTCCGATAATGTTCAAGTCAAAACAACTGGTATACCGCTCACCGACCGAGTTTTTGTTCATATCCCACGAGAACACCAATTCCATGACCGAACCATTGAAATATTTGGGAATAGTATATTGAAGCCAACAATTGGAATTGTCCAACTGACCATCGCACTCGCTAATAAAGGGACCCTGGCCCAAAATACGGACAGATTTGGTTTTAATTCCTTCTATAGCATCACGGTATGTGACCGTTTTCAAATCCCGACCGGGAAAGTGTAAAACGTACACCTGGCGGTCTTTGAGATCATGGTGCCCATTGATTTGGTACTTTAGGTAGGTACTTTCCCCAGCGACCATGGTAGCCATGAAAAAGGGTTTGGGGTAGTAAGGCTCGGCTTGGCGTTTCGGGTCACAAATGGGTTTGTTATCTGGTGGACCTTCCAGTCGGTAGGTGTAAAGATCATCAATGGGAGTGACGCTGGCCCGTCCGGGGTAATTTCGGGAATAGCCCCAGCAACGGTTGGTCAAGGGGTTAAATTTTACGCAATCGGCCCAGGAATGTGCACCTACAAAGCTACTAAAGGCTACGTCGGCGAGTACTAGGGTCCACAGTCGCGACCAGTGTATCATTGTAGATTATCTGACGGGTAAATGGACGTATAGATAATTGGTTAATCAGGGTGGAGAGGCAGAGTCAGGCGATTCTATGACTATTATCACAACTGGCATACGAGGAGGAGGACAGTAAAACTGATTGAAAAATATCACGAAATGATTTATACGAACGTGGTAAATTTTGAAATAGATAGTACACCCAAGGTATAATAGAGATAGGAAGAGAACACAATATCCAAAAAGGACCTGAATCTCAGATAATTTTTACTCTATACAAGACCAATTCTCCACAATGTTCTACCAAATAACCTGGGCCTACACGATTTGAAAATAATAGTCACGCCAGGTGAATGAGAAGAAAGTCAAAGACCCAAACAATATGAATTACTGAATACTGTGGCAATGATATCGACTGAATCAAACAAAATTCGATGTCAAAACTGAATTAATGCTAATCCAACTTTGACGACCAAGACAAAAGGAAATGGCATAAAAAAAATAAAGATCTTGAAGGCTAAGAGCCGCAAAGGTTGGTAAGAATTGACACAATGATTGCAAGATACCCAACAAACTCATCAAAAGGTTAAAGATGTGGTCGCCGACAAAAGGGTAAAAACAAGGTATAGAAACTAAAATTAGTTGTCTAATTATCAGTTACTGCTGTCACTTATTCGAAGTTGCAGGAGTGAAAATAGTACCACTATTTGGCCTTACGTGTACAGGCTTTGTTTTCAATGGTGCTGGTTAAAATGAGCACGGAAAATGCCAAAAGGGAGATTTCATAGAGGTCATAGAAGTGGGAACTTAGGGGAAGTGTGATGTGTAGACAAAGTAGGGTTTAAAAAATTGACGTTAAATTCGTTTTCAATCGGGGTTGAATTTTGATGGGAGCGCAAGGTGTTGGTAAAATGATGAACTGGACAAGTATGTTATAAAACCTGGCTGAATTCGATGAGATCTATATGCTAAAAAAATAAAACAGATATTGTACTTCTATACTGCATAATGGATGCAAAATCAAACCTAAAAAATGAATACGTAAAAAATGAACAATGAAATGCGGAAATGTGATGCCAGATACTACCTGGAGAGGAAGTATCGTCAATATATAGAAACATAGGGGATATGAAAGTCCCTCGTACCGCGCAAATTTAACACGGATTCACGATAACCTCCGTTCACACTTTAAACGAAGAAGGGACCACTTTACGAATGTTCTCTTATCGGGGGCCTTTCACTATTCTTTTTATTTTTTTTTTTTATTTTTTTTTAAAAAAAAAGTGAGGACCACAATCGCGGCTTTAGTTTGAACTAGGGGTCAAGTGGACCACGATAGGAATCAACCTCTTGGTCTGGGGCGTTGCTACCGTGACCTAGAAAAAAAAGGACCTTCAAGGTTTGCCCAACACTCCCGAGTTTCAATAGGTAATTCATTTTCGATGACCCAATTGCCGAACCTTCACAACGTGGGAAGTATACCAAATTCGGAAAGACAAATGGTATGAATAATAAAATCTTATATTTACACTTGTGCCCCCGGTAGAGTAATTACCTCACATGGTTTCAAATTTATAAGGTAAGGGTTTGAACTTTTTAATTCCGGTGTATTGCTGATCGGAAAATAAGTTGACCTTTTTCGGTTTCTTGTATTTTTATCGCAAAGACTCTAAATATTCATTATCTAAGGAATTTAGAGGACTATCGTTACTATTTTCAACTTCCCTTTGCGATGGTATTACAATTTGGGTATTGTAGCGATCTCGAGGGCCTCCCCTTAGAGGCTCGTCCCCTCTCGCCAGAAGGAGAACCACTTCCCTTCATTGTGTAAGCATGGGTACAGGGGATTCTGGCTGGTAACCCCCGGCTTAATCGATTCTGGTCTTCCTGCATCCAGGAGGCGAATCTTAGCACGTTGCACAAAGTAATAGGACGCGCACAGATAATAAGAGGACCATAGGAGACCAGGAGACGTCCACGCAGGGGGAGACAAGGTTGGTAAGCAGATAATTTACTAATGATACCCCCGTCCCATATTCGAGAGCACAAGCAATTCCCGACCAGTTGCTCGTCATATCTCTGATAAATAGGGCCCATTGATCCCTCGAGATCTAGATTCCTCATGTGTATTACAAATAAATATTTTATACCCTACGTTCCTACTCGTTCATTTATTGAGATATCCTACTCGATTTGTTACAGTATAATGTGCCGCATATCTTAATCTCACCTCTTTACCTTATGTGTTCGTTAAGCTATCGCAATTAAAATTGTTTCGCCATGACATAATTTTTACAAGCATTACTAATCATATCCACCACCAGCCCAGTCATAATAGGGGGGGGGAAGATAACGTATTTCACTTCTTGTTATACTTGACCCAAAGTGAACATAGATTTAACCTTATTATCCGCCCTGTATAGGGCGAACTTGATTACTCGTCTCAAAGTGTGGGGAATACAATTGTCCTAGGTGCCTGTATTTAGAAAGCACAGCTCTGTTCTCAAATTTGCTTGGTAAATTCGTTATCTGGTTGCGAAACCTTGATCTGGTGGGTCAAATGGTAGTAAGTGAAATAAAAAAAAACATCCCACTTATGATAACCATCACCTCATAAAAACTACCGTCACTACATATACTCATTACGCACTAAAGTCATCCCATGTTTACCATAATTGTTGCATTTTTTTACCAGCATTAATTGCTTTGTATACCTTTAGGATTCGCATTACTCTGCTATTTTTTTTCTTTTGGTTTTTGTTTGTTTTTCTACACTTTATATATATATATTATAATTTACCACTATAATGGCCAATCGTACCGTGTCCGACGCCCGAGCCATTCACGGCACAAATCCTCAGTTTCTAATTGAGAAAATTACACGCTCTCGCATTTACGACTCGCTGTATTGGAAAAAAGAATGTTTCGCACTAACAAGTAAGTCGTAGTAATAGAGATGGAATATCCCTCTAATTTTTCTTCCCAAGGAATAATAAGAAAAGGAGAGTAAGGATACTAATTTTGTGTTCATATACTCAAGTTGCACTAATCAACTAATATTATATACCGTTACTAACCCTCACATTTTGGTTTACCATTATAACACTTCACCGTTTAGTGGAAACCTTGTTAGATAAGGCTGTCGATTTGCCCTGTATTGGGGGAACCTATGGCAATCAAAAACCTTCGGAATTTCTCTGTCTCGCGCTCAAAATGCTCCAATTACAACCCAGTAAAGATATCGTCTTGGAATTGCTACACGATCCTGATTTCAAGTATTTGCGAGCGTTGGCCGCTTTTTACCTACGACTAACGGGAAACACTAGAGAAATTTACACCGAGTTGGAAGCCCTGTACAAAGACTATCGTAAACTTCGGGAACGGTCACCCACAGGGGATTACTTTATTACGCATATGGATGAATTTATTGACCAGCTTTTACGGGAAGAGCGGGTGTGCAGTACTACCCTTCCCCACCTGACCAAACGACATATATTGGAGGAAAACGACCAGCTTTTACCGTATCGTAGTCCTTTGGAAAGTATTCGGTCGCCATCAGATGTCAATGAATCAGAAGGATGAACAATTTGCCAAAAATGACTATGTTTAGTAGTATCACTTGTAAAAAATAAAATAAAATAGGATATAATAAAACTAAACAGAACCTCTGGAATGGAATGTATATTGGTAATGTAAACTTTACCGTACATTGCTGGAAGATATAGCAGCTTTTATTATACCATTTTATGGGCGCGTCACCCAATGAACGAAAAAAAAGTTGTAATTGTAATTTGAAGCATGTGTAAACATATCATGATGGCCAAATAGTAACAGTCATGAGGGTAAAACGGAATGTATAACCACACACATACACATACACATGAATACACAACACCGCAGGAGAAATTTGACAAGAGAAAGTGACCTACCAGTCTTACAAGGTCAAAAAAAATGTAACGAGGTAGGGTGGGCGTTTGTGGCGATAAATTTGAGTCATGTCAATTGCTTGGGTATTGCAAATATTAGATAGCTTTCCCTTTTGATCGAATTTGGGGTACCGTCGACATGATAAGATAAATCGGCGCTACTCACGACAAAAAGACAAAGTGGGGAGTGGCCATAGAGTAGTGCGTAAGAGAAAAATGTCAAACAAAACACCTTTTTTTTATCAAGCCCTACTCTGTACCTGTGTTAAACGTTGGCGTTCACCTTGCAAAATCTTCTTCACTCGGGCCAGCGATGTGGAATCAGGATTGTTCGCCAAACAGTTTTCCGGTTGGTACGGCGAATGTATAATAATTTCGTCCAACACCACAATAGCATTATCGGCCCATCGACAAGGTAGTGTTTTGCTAAGCGCATCAAATATATATTGGGCTTCTTGGGTAACCCCCACACCAATTTTGGCCACAGCACTTTCGGCTTCCCGCATACTTTGCAAATAGCGCTGTTCGACCTTTTCCATATGAACGCACTGAGGACTGGTGGATGCGAGTAATTCGGATACGGGGGTATGGATAGATTCTGACGTTTCGGATGCTTTGGTGATTTGGATGGTCTTGATATGGTTCACTTTGATAATGTCAAACCGTTTTCCTTGGTTATTTTTGACGAGATTCCGTTGGAACGTCGGAGGTGGGTAGTTACGTGTGGTCCGTGGGGATTGACCTGCCCCATCGGTACCTACCACCCGTTGGCGGTCCGCGGTAGAGATTTCGGAGACCAATACTAGACAACCCATGGTGGGATCATAGACATAAATTACACCTTGGTACGTAGTAAGTTCCGTAGTGGTAATAGAAACATGAAGACCCACGCATTTCGGTAACGACAAGGGCTGTTTAGGGGTACCTTGCTCGATGGGTGGCGGCCTTTGCGGTTTACCGGTGGTACCTGACGTGGTCCGGTCTGTGGCCACCAAAATGGGTTTGACGGGCACTTTGGCTTCCGGTTTAACAAGGCCTGGCGGATTTGGAATGGGTTTCGGAGCGGCCACTGCGGAATAGGAAATAGCGGTTGTAACTGGTTTCTTTCCCCCCGGACCAGGTGTCCCCGTTACAGATGTTGGTTTGGCCGGTAACGCCGTTTTTGTGGCATCTCCAGCCTTTTCGTTAGCCGTTGCTGGCTGAGTTGGAGCAACTCCAGAAGTTCGACCAGTCGCCACTGCACCACCCTTGACAATGGCAGCGGTGGTAGGTTGCGGCGATTTATTTGCAGTGGATTGAGCTAAACGAGCGGCCATCGTCGGAGCAGCAGGGCCTGTGGGTTTGGACCCGGGTTGATTTTTAGCCGTGGGACCACCTCGGTTAGCCCATCCACGCACAGCTGTTGCAGCACTAGTAGGGACGGATGGTCCGTTAGTACCAGTAGTGATGGGCTTTGCATCGACTGACGCCGGTTGGGATGAGCCACCACTGTTACCGACGGGCGATTTAGCATGCGTGGCTGCACCCTTGGGCTGTTTTAAACTCTGCGTGGCAGCGGCGCGGTAATCCATAGGGATGGGTTAGAGTTGGAAAAAGATCAATACAGTCAAAAGAGTGTCAGATGTAACCAAAAAAAAAACAATACACCACGATGCTCGCTGGGGAAATGACAAGGATAGGGGGACCAAACCGGGGAACGAACGGATGGCACCAAAGAAAAGAAATAAAGCTGATAGGTAATAGTGATGGAACCTAGTGAATATGTAGCCTTTAAAAAAGGTCCGGAATTAAGCTTAAGTAAAAATAGGGGGGCCACGCAAAAAATAGCCAGAACGAACGATGGGTTTTCGGCAGTAAAACCGTCTTTGGCTGAAGGCACTTTCTATCAGGTCTCTGGACAAAAGATGTAAAACTCACTTCGTAGTACAGAACCTGGGGGCCGGTGAACCCTGCGTTTAAAAAAAAAAGAAGGACCTCCCGTTCCACTTTTGGAACTATTCTTCTATCAATTTAAACAAAAACACTTGTCCAGTGAGTTAAATGCTATGCTTGACTTTTGATTCCCCCCCCCCATACTTGTATACTAAACACTTGCACCCTTGACGTCTTTCTCTTGTCCCTCATTTAATTAGTCCCTGCGTTAACCCACCATGACGTCGTTCCCCAAACCCAGCAATTTCAACACCGACCCCCGCGTCGATTTCGTGGAAGATGTTGGAAAATGGGTTTTTACAGACGAAACCGACGGCATGGAATATGAATACGAACCCGGCAGAGGTTGGTTTCCGTTAGTAACTGAAACCCAAGTCGAATGGCAACAGTCCGCGTACGGCACCTCACCGACCGACCTCGACAACACCATACTGGAAAGTGCCAGCGACAAACGGAAGCGACTATTACAGCAGCAGCAGCAACGCAAACGATCCATTTCGCCGGGTGAATCCTCACGAGTAGCCAAAGGCTTACGAACGGATACTAGTTCAGCTTCAGGCCTTTTGCGTAATAAACCCACGTCCAACAAGAGCATCTACATACAAAATTTACCTCAGGATGTCACTGTTGATGAATTAGCAACGGTCTTTGCGAAATACGGAATTATCATGGAGGATTTCACCACCAAAGAGCCTAAAATCAAATTATATCGACACGACGATGGGAAACTCAAGGGCGACGCTTTGATAACCTATTTTAAACCTGAATCGGTACCCTTGGCTATCACTCTGATGGACGACGCCCCCCTACGACTCGCAGATAATAGCACACGAATCCGTGTTTCCGAAGCTCAGTTTAATAAGCCATCGGCTGCCGGACAAAATGGATCTTTGGGGCCGTCCATCAAACGACCGGTCGACCCCCAAAAGAAAAAACGGGCCATGCAACAATTAGAAAAGAAACTCGTGTGGTTCGAAACGGACGAAGCCGAAATTAGCGACAAATACCGACGAATTGTGATTCTCAAACACATGTTTGTTCCAGCTGAACTCGAAAAAGACCCCACGTTACTGTTGGATCTCAAAGAAGATATCCGACAAGAGTGCGAAAAACTTGGCGTGGTTACCAACGTTAAACTATTCGATACATCGCCCGACGGCGTAGTATCGGTTAAATTTGCCGACAAGGCCAGTGCTACGGCTTGTGTAGAACTTATGGACGGTCGTTGGTTCGGGGGAAGACGTGTGTGCGCCGATATATACGATGGGAAATCAAGGTATGGTGCCTCCCAGCCCCGGGAAACAGAGGAAGAAACACAAGAACGGTTGGAAAAGTTCGCCCAATGGCTCGAACAAGATGAGAACAGTCCGTAATCCTTGGCCTTTTTGCATTGAGAAATTGGTGATTTTTCATTTGTTTTTGTACGAATCCTCCCCTACTCTATAAAATGAAAAACTTTTTTTTTTAAAAAAAACTATTTATTAATCGCTGCATTACCTCCTCCCCCCGCACAAGAGGAGAGATGCTTTAAAAACAAGGTGAAAAATAATATGACACTGAAAACAACAAAGTACACGCCAGATTACACTGTCTAAAGGACGTGGTTAGCAACGTTACTCACCCAACGTCAACCAACCCCAGAAAGGGGACGTTCAGATCAAGCAAGGATATGATATCCGTGTTATAGAGTTGTATGGCCTATAAATACATTAGCCCCAGAAAAAGGTACACAAAAATATAAAGACTAAACTGTCACAAGTAAATAGAGTCAGAACTAGTGGTAACAGCGGTGCTCACCGCTCGCAATTTTACCAGTTCCGAAACCATTCCAAACGAGAGGATTCTAAAAGGTGACCTGAGCGTTGACACAGGTAATACGTTTCCCGAAAGTCGCTACAGCAGGATAATCCGACACTCGATGATGAACCAACGACGACTGAGCATCAAACGCCTCAGCGTACACGGTAAATATACCCCCAGGAATCTCACCCGGAATATCCACCTCTTTAGTAAAGGACAGCTGGCCAGGTTGAATAGGACAGGTCTGATTAATTTCCTTGACCAAGTCACACAACTGGTACTGTTTGGTCAACAACTTGATGAAGCCATACTTGACCGTAATTTTCACAATACTCCCCTCGTGAATAGTTTGGTGTACCGTACCCGAACCTTTAATGACTAGTTGATTTCCTTTGGAAGGCGGGTCCGGGTTCAGTTCTACGTTTTCAATAGTTACCAAGTCATTGTCGTTGCCGCACAAGTAAAGACTCTCGCCTCTTTTCTCGCCTGGAGGGGGACGAATACCTAGAACTTGTTCCTGGAGACCGTCGAAATGGGGGAGCGGATGATAGAGGGCCGTCGCCGAGCCCAAGGCCAGCAACGTCAGCACTAGAAGGTTTCGCATGGTAGAGAGAAATATAAAGTAATGGCGAAAAACTGGCTAAACAAAGAACACTGGAGAGTGCGGTAGTATAAGAAAAGTAGATATTAATTAGAAATGAATGTAACACAGAGTGAAGTAAGCTGAATGGGTGTTACTAAACAAGGTGGAGTTCCTGAAGTATAAGCGAAGAGGCGGGAGTCAACGACTTTTTATAAGGTTGGTAACTGCATACAGCCCAAAAAGGTGTTCGCCGCGTAATTAAGCTAATCTTTTTTTTTTCGGTTAGACTCCCCTTTGTTTCCTTTCATTATCGCTCAATTTGTCAAAAAAAGTACCGTCTAAACAATGTGATAAACATATTCACCATCTATGTGGAGCCTTTTAGAGAACCTTTACGCCAAGATGTGAAACATCTTTTTATAAAATATGGCCAAGCGTCTCCAAACTAAAGTCTAGTGCTGGTATTACTATATTCCTAGGCTTAAGTCATTATACCCTTGTGCGCACTTTGCGCATCGTACGGCTATTTGGAGAGGGCTTCTTCTCATTTTGTCCATGTGACTCAATCACACCACCCTTTCTCTTTCCTTATTCGCTAGCTGGCCTTGCAGTGAGGGGAATTAAGCCGATTTAAAGGAATATAATACGTCATACACCAACGACGTATTATTCAAGCTATCGGTCTCCTTTCACTTTTATTTTTCCTTTTCTCCCCCCATAGCTTCAATTCATTGGCATTAACGTATTGAATAACACAGTCATAATACACAAATAAAAGTATTTAAAAAAATGTATCAAGTTTCTGATTACTTGCCATATTCTCAGATATATCCCCCAAAGAAACAATCCTCACGACCACAAAAAAAAAGGTTCTATCTCGCTACTAAAGCAAGCGAATAGATGGACGAATAAATATAATAGCAAAAAAAAAGTCACCAGCTCCTCCCTAAAACAGCCAGTTTTCCACCATTATTCTCAGAAACGAATTTGATAGGAACCAGCTTGGGTCATATAACGAACCCATTTGACCGCTTGGTAATTGGATTTTTCAAACACTTTGAGAAACCGTACCAATAAACCTGACGACGTAAACATTAACACTTGGAAATCCATTGAAATCGGAGGTCGTGACCACCTTCGTTCCACCGTCATCGAGGTTAATTCCGCCTCGGCCGTCAACATATTTTCCGAAAACCCTTGAAACCGTTGAATTTTCCACACGATACAATTCTCGGCCGGCACATACTTGGCCCGACCCGTTGTAACCCGAATGGTAGTTCCTGCCGTATTCAACGGAGTGGGAATACGCAATACCACGTTACTGGCGTAAAGCTTGGGTGAAAAATTAGCTTTGACCTGAATTTGGTATTCTAACCGGGTCCGACTTACTTCGGTGACAACCGGTTGCACCCGAAAGGGTAAATTGACATTTTCCGTGGTACGGTATTGCATCAAATCGAATTCTCCGTCCGGTGGAATAAAACTGATGGTGCGTTCACTGTCGAATTTACCCAAACGTACACACTGGTGGAACTTGCAATCGGCCAATTCCACCGTTTCTGACGACGAAGATGACGGCGGCGGACGTTGAGCTTGATTAGTCGCCTTGTCCTGGTCCAATAACAGTCGGTCGTTGAGACCAAACTTGCATTCCGGAGTACCAGTCAAATAAGCCCGCATAATGATTTTACCCGATACATCCGCCCGGAGAACGGTCCCTTTGGTACTCATTATTAAATTGACTGACTCAATAACATCGATAAACGCTTCATTCTTTCGGTAACGAATATCCGGTCGACGCCAGGAAATGGCCCCCGTGGCTTGCATCGTAATATGCGACGAAGGTTCCTGTATGGTCCGACCGGATTTAACCTCTTCCGTCGTAATAAACAATTTTAAAGCGTCGGGGTCCATATTCTGTGGATATCCGAAATCTAACACTTCGTCCATGAGCTCGTAAATGAGTGTAAAGTTGTTCTTGACACTTTCTTCGTCTAGTTTGCTAAAGTAGCTTACTCCCAATTCGCTGATACGGTACAGCACTTCGAAAACCAAGGCGGCGTTAGCATTGCTACGGGTGGCCGCTACCAAGTAGAGGTTTTCATGTCGGACGTAATAGTAGGTGACGGAGCCCAGGGTGACTACAGGTGATTTGACATCCGGACTCGTGATAACGTGGATACGAAAGAAATCGGCCGCCGAACGTCTACAACAGGAATTAGTTGGTAAAATCAAGTTAATTTGTGAGTGATGTGAAACGGAGCTAGAATGAATTCTTACACGTTAAAATCTTTAGTATATGTCTTCTTCGTCTACTCCCCACCCCTTCCCGTTACTTAGGAATATAAACAAGGACGACTGGAAGGCTGGTCAAATTCATCGCAAACAGTCACGCTTTCCGACCCCGTTCTTATCCCACTGCGCTTTATGGCTCTTGTATCAGTTTGATATTCATTTTTACCAAGTGGCCATGGTCCAACAACAAACAAAGGGTTTTCGGTATGGATAAGGAAAGTTCTTGACTTGGATTCGGTTATAACCAGGGTTATTATATTAGCGTGTATGTACAGTTATTGCGTTTGCTACTTACTTGATGTCATGGCGGTAGAGTCGGGAGATGAGAATTTCACCCTTTTGGTTAAAAATAAAAAAGCCGCTAATCATGACCGTCTCGTAATAAATGCAATACCCGACTTGGTTAACATTTAACTATTTAAAACCGACAGTAATAGCTTTTTAGTGACTGATAAGTAACGGAAAGAGAGGAGTGCGAATAAACGAGTCCGACGTCGTTTGTTGTGTAAAAGCGGATGGTTAGATGGACAAGTATTTTTAGTTAGAAAGTTTAGTGAGCGGAAATTTGTCTATAATATTTCCCTCTAGCCAAAAGAATAAGCCAGCCTTACAACTAAAGGGAGGGGAAACAAGGTGGGCAGTACCATCACCAGTCTAAAGGGAAGAACAAACTTGTTTACAATAAACCTAGAACCCCTTGAGTGAGCCACTAGCCCTAATCATTTTCTGGCGTGAGGGTTGTTCTGAAATCCCTGTTACGGGAGAGTATTGCTATTTAACCTTTGAATCTATCCCTTGATTTGTTTATTTTATAGTAGCAAAAGTAGATTGACTCTATTTCGCTTCTGGTCCTTTGAAATCCAGTTTACCTCAGCATTGACATTACACACACATACCCACCCACGCGGGTATCATTATTACCATGATAACTCTACCAAAACGGATACTTGCGCTATCCATACAAAGGCCTTTGGCAAGTGTGGTTTTCCCCAACGTCCGCCTAACTTTTATGGCCACGGTTCGACACCTATCCAACGCGTCACACTCTCCAACTTCCCCTTCTTCGACTAACCCAACCCGCCATATCCCTGTTCTTTTAACCGAGGTCCTAGATATCCTCCAACCTCGCCCCAATCAATGGTATTTGGATGCCACCTTTGGTGAGGGTGGGTATACCGAAGCCATATTACGAACCTGCGACTGTCGAGTGATCGCCATTGACCAGGATCCCTACGCCATCGAAAAAGCCCAGGCGATGGCCAACCAACCCGAGTACAAGTACCGACTATTCCCCATACTGGGACCCTTTGGCAATTTACCCCAACTTCTCCAGCGTATCAGATCGTCCAATACTACCGACTCCGATTTACCTTTACTACCAACTTCCCTAGCCGGCATTGTGTACGATATCGGGGTATGCAGTAGTCAGATCGACGAACCCAGTCGTGGCTTTTCCTACTTACACGACGGTCCTCTAGATATGCGCATGGCTTCCAAAGGTAGTCGCGAGGTTAGCGAACGTGACATCCAGACCCGACTAGGTCGTCGTACTTTACCGGCTTCGGTAATCATCAACAATTTCACGGTAGACCAACTCGCCCATCTATTTCGCACCTACGGCGAAGAACGTTATGCCTTGCGTATCGCCCAACAGATCCACACCTACCGCCAAAAGCATGTTATTTCCACTACCCAACAATTAGCCGATATTATTTACGACGCTGTACCCCACGCTTTAAGGCAACGCACTTCGGGAGACGGTGGTGGTAGGCAACGGCGTAATCCTGCAGCGCGTGTGTTTCAAAGTCTGCGTATTTATGTCAATGACGAACTGAGTGAATTGACCAAAAGTTTGGAATATGCTTTGGATTTATTGATGCCCACGGGGCGATTGGCCGTCGTGACTTTTCACTCTCTGGAGGATAAACTCGTCAAACGTATCTTTCAGAAACGACTCTCTACTCCCACAGTATCACCATCATCGGTACCCGTAGATGAAGATACGTCGGATTCGTCCCCAAGGTTGGTCTACCGCACCCTTACTAAACATGTCATCACCCCTTCTAAAGGAGAATCCAAAAGTAATCCCCGGGCAAGATCGGCCAAATTACGAGCCATTGAGCGTATTCCATCACCTATTAATGTCCAGAGTGATTCCTAATCGGACAAGGGGATATCATCAGTGAACTGATCGACTTTAAGATGCCAAAATTACATTTCTCAGTTTGGGACTACCCGTGCTTAGTGAGGGTTAAGGTTTAGATCACAAGGTTTACGATACTTTAAATATAATTTTATTGTACACCGGATGTGACCGTGATCTACGATCTCGCCTCATGAAAGACTTGGTACGATTTCAATAATTGGTGTAGACGAGTATCGTTGTCCACCGTTTGCCTTAACTCAGACAATGCACTTTCGATCTGTTCCGATCCAATAACGGTAGCATTCCGATCTTTCCGTAACGTAATCATACCCGCCTCCCTAAACAAAGTTTCTAAATGCGAAGCCGTAAACCCTTCCGTTCGAGCTGCCAACCGGGCCAAAGACACATCCAAGTCCAGTGGATGCCGATGTTGGCCCAACAACTCCAGTATACCCTGTCGGTCCTGCAAATCGGGCATACCCACGTACAGCAACTGATCAAACCGACCCGGTCGTAAAATAGCATCATCCAGGTGATTCGGATAAGTCGTACAACCAACCACCAACACCCCTGACCGGTTTTGCACTCCGTCCATTTCGTTCAGTAAAGTACTTAGTACTCGGTCTTCCACACCGCCGCTTTCTTCCCCTCCCGACCATTCCCGTTTGCGGGCCAGTGCGTCCATTTCGTCCATCCATATCACGCAGGGTGCAATCGATCGAGCGGTTTGAAACACTTTACGTAGTGTGGCTTCGGTAGCCCCAAAGTATTTGGAGAATACCTCGGGACTTTATCATACAGGAACAAATATCAAATTTAAAACCCGTATAAAGTTTACATCGACGGCGGGTAAATATTTTCAATATTGTATCAAAAAAAAAACAAGCGTGTTAATAAACGCAAATTTCAAGAACAATGATGTTCTACTCGATTATCCACATTGACAATGTTACTGAGAACATTATGATAAATAAGTTGTATTCTTCCTCAGTCGCAGTGGTGATACTATTACTTACCCTTTAATAACAATAGTGTTCATTCCGGTTTCGTTGGCGATGACTTGTGCCAGAAGAGTTTTACCACACCCTGTTTGTTTGATTTTAAGGAAAATGGGGAGGGGGGCGTCAGGATTTCATTCGTTAACGTCGAAATGGTTATATAAGACAAATATGCAAAGTACAAGTGAATAGAATTAGTCAACTTATCACCACCGGAGCGAATAACAGTTGGATAAATATGTATGAAGAGTTGAATGCACCAAGATACCATGTTTATACTCCAAAAAGAAACTTACCAGGTGGTCCGTATAACAGAATACCCGAAGGTGGTCGAAGTCCCAACGCATTCGTATAAGAACGGTGGTTACTCTGGGGTTGACCAACTGCAACCAATTCATGTCCCAAACGGGGGCCCGATACCAAAGGTTCCGCCGTGGCACTCGTCACCAATTCCAGCAATAATCGCAACCGCTTCTTCAGTGTATCGTAACCTCCCACGTCCGACCAACTCTTGGTGGGGACACGCGTTTCGAATTCCACAGCTTGACTAGGCCGTATAATATCCAACGCAGTTTTCCAATGAATCCACCACCAATCTTCATGGGAAGATGATTTGGCTTGGTGATCCGTGCGGGATTCTATACGGTGGGATGATGAACCTTTGGAAATCGCCAGTCGTTCCAATTGGGAGGTGGTTACATCTATCAAATTCGATGGGTTGTTAACTAAATCTATGGAATCATCCAAACGCAGGGCAGCCAGGACAGCTTGTCGACATAAATTTACCAGATCCTGGGCGGTATATCCCGTGGTCATCCGGCTTACCCGCATCAAATGGTCTTTGTTGATATTCAAACGTTTTGCGGTGGTTGCATTGATCATTTCTGAAACAGCACCAGTATCCCCTGCATTCGGTGAGAGCGTGCGGACCATCCGATCCCAATGAATAGCCAAGATACACCTCCGATCCCGTTGGCCCGGTAAAGGAACATCAATATGTTTACCGAAAAATACCGATAATTTAGCAATTTCTGGCGGCAACCTCTGTACTTTGGTACACGTCCCCACTACAAACACACCTTGGGATACCCGTCTAAATTCATCCACCAGAGCTTGTACCAAGGACTGACCTTGGGTATCATCATTTCCTGTATTGGCACCCCCTACTTGTAAAAGATCTAGGTGGTGGAGTACTACTACGGCGGGTTGGGCCATTTGGGCCATGGTTAACAACCCTCGTAACCAATATTTCACCACTTGGGAGTCAACTACCAAGTCTTCACTTTGCAACCGGAGTAGAGATTCTATACTCACTACATATAAACTGGCTTGAGCCTGCCAAACAGCCTGACGAATCAGAGTGAGTTTACCTACGCCTGAGGGACCGGTCACCAAACATCCTACGGGAACTGGCAGGGATAATACCGATGACGATGGCTGACAACTGACCACAGACGGATACCTTATGCAGCGGATCAACGTGACCAAAGCGTCGATGGTATCGTCATAACCGCCCACTCGGGGCAAGGTCTCCGGTGTAGGCTGCGCCGGTAACAACGTAAACTGGGTCTCGTCCGTAAGTACCATGGGAGGGTTGGATGTATCGGATAAACAGGTCATGTCTGTTGTCAAACTTAGTACTCGGAGGTGTAACTTGCGACCGGCTATTTGACAAGTTAAACAGGTACCTACCGATACCGTGGGAAGAGGTGTTAAACATTGCCGTTGGATAATCCGATCCCAGTCAAGGGTAACCAAGGGAAACCTTTTGGATAAATTCGTACGGTGTTGCAAACCCAGAGTGGTTGGAACGAATACTTGGTGGTGGTCAGTCGGGTCGAAAGCGTATTCGGGGACCAATTTAACTTGAGAAGCGGAGGGATACTGTGGTGGTGAATCGAGTGTCATACTAAACAAGAAAGCGTAAATGCTGAACCAAGGAGTGGAATTTATATAGTAACGCTAAATCCTAAACTGGTCGAAAATAAAAGAAAAGACAAAGTAGCAAATAGCATTGGCGTATCATTGTGGTGAACGCTTTTCTTGCGGATAAAGTTGCACAAAAAAATTGTGGTTGTACTTGTAAAAAAAACCTTGGGAGTGCTTCAGTGCAAACCTTAGTCTGCCGATGCATATCAGCATAGAGCTGCAGAATATACCTAAAATGCACTTTACACCAACGATACCTACAAGACATACCTTGGCCGTCGACTATGAAAAGGTACTTCTTTCTTTAACATTCCTCCATAGTTTTTAACACCCCTATCGTTTGTAATATAGCTCTTTGGTATAACAGCTAGTCACCATGGGGTTTCCTCCAATTAAACGCATGCTCGTAACGGGTTTCCAGGTAAATAGCAACGGCCGGTTCTCTTACAATCCACTGCCCAAAGAATAGTGGCTTGGCCAGTCCCTCCTAAATGCAGCTGGCTAATCTTGTTCCCACCTGTTTCGTGGACTAACAATTAAATACTTTTATAACTCGGGTATATATATGCATGTGCTACTGTAATTAGCCCTTTGGCAATCCCAAACCCCCTACGAATTCTTCCTGGGAAGCCATTCGCACACTAAAAAACCACGTTATTCCCTACCCCAATCCGAGCGACCCCGACGAAATCCTTTATCTGGTGAAAGTGGACGTACTAGAACTTCCCGTCGAGTACGAAGCGATTACTAATATTATACCCGCCAAATATGGTTTAACACCGTCCCCTAGTCAAGCCAACCCTCAACAAACACGCCTTTCCTCCGGAGAAATGATCAACAACCCGCCTTATGACTTTTATATACACATTGGACAGGGTCACCCGGACTTTGCTACCTTTGAAGGAATGGCCCGACGATATGGTTATGAAAAGCCCGATAATCAAAACCGTGTAGTCCCCGGCCACCAGTGCCCTGACTTGGGTTTTGATGTAGCGTTACCAGAGAAATTGTATACCAATGTGGACTCTCACGCCCTGCTTCATTACATCATGTATTACGATAGACTGAAAGGGATACGCCTTTCTGACGACGCTGGTCTATATCTGTGTGAATTCACTTATTACGTTTCCCTGGCTTGTAGCCAGTTTGTAGCCGCCGCGTCCCGTTCATCCCACTCAGTTAAAGCAAGCACATCGTCTACCCGATGGACTTCTACTAACGCCACCACCACTTCAGGTCGGCACCCAAAAAAAGAGTCCCTAGTGTTATTTATTCATGTGCCTCCAGAATCAGAAGACTTTCCCATTGAGCGATCCCAGGAAATTGTATTCAAGGCCATCCAGTGGGTGGGTGGACAGGTGCACACAACTGACTTGTTGTTTGGCAGTGACTAGCATGCAAAGATACCAACCAGTCGGGGGGGGGGTTATCACCAGATCCACACTATAATTTACTCGAACAATGTGACTGTTATTTTAAATTTGTTTTACTGGGCCAGCGTATGAATAAGAAACGATGGTCATGGCACTATTACTTTTGTAAATTACTCATTATACCAAAGTAAAGGAACCTGTGGGTTTTTTTTTGGGGGGGGGAGGATAATAAAATTTTTGTGTGTTAAAAAAAAAAAACAAAGAAAATGGCAATAGGGTTTTGAGCTGACAGTCAAACGACAATGTGATATATTGACCTACATTGTCAATAGACTTACACATAGTAAAACGTCCATACCGTAACCGAAACTTAAAAAAAATAAAGCACAGCACTATCCCACTATTAAGGCCACGTCTGCCACTTGACAGTGTATAAAAAGCTACACATGGAAAACACCTACCGACTGGTGGATGGATGTATGGGTGTCCGCTCAACCACTAAAACAGTGATGAGAACCTCTCCACGCCTGGGACTTGGCAAAGTAAGCCAGGATAAGGTTCTCCGAGGCCCTGGGAATTTAGGCTGTCACTAACCTATAATTAGTGGGCACAGTGGACATCACCAAGTCTTGCCCGTGCCAAAAAAGGATAATGAGAAACACAGGAGGAGGGGGGGGGCGGATGTGAGCGGGGGGATCAGCGCGTTTAACATTCACGCACACACTCTTTCACAAGAAAACCCGAGTGAACAACAAAAGATGATTGAGCATGGAATCCCAACATGCCAAAGTGAAGAAGATTGTCTTGAAAAAAAAAGGTATATACACGTGCAGTAGACGATCATCATGACCAAAAGGTAAATCAAGCGAGCAGCCGTTACTATGATAAAGAGCGGTAGAATGATAAGAAACGCAGACGAAAAAGTGATCGAAAAGGAGCTATGTAGAATGGGACACGGTGTCTTTCAGGTTTTGATTATTCGTTGATGGAAAAAATATTTCCTTCATTATGTCCATGGCCGGTTCTTCATATGAATTAAGTGGACCACTGTTTCCGTTCATAGGCTACTCATAGAAAAAGTAGTATAGCCACGTCATGTGAAAAATTGGTTTAAGCAAAAGTTGTGAATAGTTAGTGGTAAAATTACCAAGTGGTTCGTAACTCCATCCAAAGAGCGGGGTTAGTGTCTTACAAAATACAGAGCCACAAGATGCTCGTCCCGTGAGGCCTATTCACTTACCAGAAAGGGTGAAGAAACGGATTTCGAAAAGGAATACGGCCGCCGTTGCGCTGAGGCAGGTCCGTCGTACATGGACCGTTTGCGATGCTGCAATTTCAACCCGTTGGGATGTTTAGTGATATCGTCGAACTGCAGCAGTGCGTTCTTTTTAAGCGTAGGTGTCGTATATTTAGTATCACCACCCGTTTGCTTCATATGTACGGTAATCTTGAACGTCGAGTTGGACTTGGACTCCTGCAGCAAGTACCGGCGGGTAACCTCACCCTCCTGGGCGTATTCGGCCAAGTTCAACGTTAAAACACCCAGTGTGCGTGGACTGTCTTGGTTCGTTTCTTGCTTGACCTGCAAGTATAACTCACAGTTGGATAATACGCCGTCTTTACCAATAACCAGGTCGAGTTTTTTACTGATTTGGTAACCCAAGTCAACACGATGGTCGGAGATCGGGGCACTGCTCCATTAGGAAGCGGACAGCCATCGGTGAACACAAAGGTAGGAGGAAGAGGAGTTTCAATATATTAGAGAGTAGAAAAACAATCTAGTCATAAATTCACTCCCACAACAAAGCCCATTGGTACAAGAAGTACCTGAAGGACTTTAGAATATCGCACTGTATCCCTTGGTTAACGTGTAGGTATACACCAATTCTATAGTCAAACTTGACTTTGCTTCAAAGTAAAATTTGAAACCAGGCTTGAGTCACTTGGACATAATAATGTGAATGGAAAATAAAATACTTACCGCCTAGTATAACCGGAAGAAGTGGTGCCATTCTTTATACGCCACTTGGCGAAAAAGGTGCCACTCACCAAGGGAACATTAACCAAATTGTGTAGAGTGATTGTGACGTCGAAATGGACCAGCCGGTTTTTCGATATAAACCAATGGTATAGCGCATGCATTTCGGCCAAATTAAGGTCGAAGCACCAATGGAAAACAAAACTTGACCAGTTCGGAGGATAAACAAGCAACGGAAAATAAATAAAACGAAGGAGAATGGAAAAAATTTAAAACGAACTTGGCAAAGATTTAACCAACGCAGTTGTCAATGGTAATACAAGAACAAGCAGGGGAGAGGTCCCGACTGATAGGTTTTATATAATGCAACGTAAACACCTCCGTGGGTGTATGTAAAATCCAATAAGAAAGCAAGGGTTAAACGCTGGAAGAAAAAACACCACGTTTTGACAAGCGAGAGCATAAGAGGCGAGTGAATAGGAAGAGGGGGGGGGACAATCCCGCCTTAAATATACTTACTCTCCTAAAAACACGTTATATTTTTTAGTGTCACACAACACACCCAAAGAGTAAACAGAGAGAAGCAATATGGCCCCACACCATAAAGTTGCACAAAGCATACCACAGGGTGTAACACTGTTTAACCTTTAAAAATTGGGGGAGAATGAAAAAAAATAGCGTCGGTCTGGAGGCTGCACAATGTTGACTTCTCTCCCTTTACATGAACGTTGTATCCCTTGGCATTGACGAGGTCCCAAAATATAATATACCGCAACTACCAACGACTAGGGAACATGGCTATTATATAAATTAATCCGGGTACACTAAGCATCGTTAGACTCAAGGGTCCAAATACAAAGCCCGATAGTTGGAAAAGGGAGGAAAACCATCAGCTTTAGGAAACGAATTCCACAACAAGAGGCCCCAGGCCCGCCCCATCCCTACTCCAATGTCTGGTTAAATAATGTCTGACTCCTAATAATGCCATTAATATCCCCCTAATGGTGTTCGGATGTCTGGGTCGTGGATAGATAATGATAACGGTGTCAATGAGGGATTTTCTTGCGTGGGACTATTGTGAAATGTCTGACATCACGCTTATTATTTTCTTACGGATAATCACGAGTGAGACAATGAAGAAAGCCGCTGAGAAAATACACCAACTTTCTGTACCTTTGTTCGTATGCACCAGCGCAAAAAAATCAGCACATAGTAACATTATTCATCCCTTATCCTTGGTATGTTTTGTTACATCTTGGATTAAAAGCATTAAATTGAAACATGAAGCGAATTGACAATGAATGATGGAGGTGGAATTCCCCAACCAGCCCATTTACAATGCCTCCCAACCACAATAGGAATGAGGTGGGCGGTCCCTTGGTGTGTTTCCAGACGACCCTCTGAACTGATTGATATTCATTGGGCGGATAGGACCCTGGCTCTGTCTATTTTTCGATGTACGTCAGCAATCCATTTATGACCAATCGATTCGTTTATTTCGGATGTGGGAGAATAGCGCATCTTTAATTCGCTGTGACAGCAAGTTCTTCTCGGCTGTCGTCATCAATAGTCTTTTGTTACTCATAGTAAATCATCTATTGATGCTGTTTTGGCACATTATCCATATAAATGTTAGAGGGCATACCAGTTGCTACTATCTATTTATCATAATCATACATGCTAATTGGGCTGGCTGTCGACATTCCATCTCCAGGAACAAATAAAATAGCTTGGGGATTCAGAAGCATATCTGTTGGGAAAGCTTCTTGTGGACACGACTCTGGTTTGTTCAACAAAGTACCCAATCGACCTGGAATGATAAACTTGGGGGAAGATGTCCTAACATCAGCTACATTTACGACTCTCCGTACATTTCGCCATAGGGTAAAAAAATATATGCCTGAACTGATAAATTCGAAATAGAAGAGTGATAAAAAATATGGGTTACAAAAGCATCAACTTATTTATTAGAGTATTCATTTCGTCTGTTTTACAACAACCGTTATATCATTGATGAAACATCAAAATAGCCAGGGGATTGGAAAAGAGAAAACCAAGGCAAGGTTGCTTGCGGTAATTGGTACTCGGGTTCTATCCAGCATTATCATACATTTGTAACCTGGAGGCTATACTTTATTTTTACTTGATGATATCTATCAACCTAATAACTCCAACTAACGATGAATAGTGCTAACCTTGTATCTAAACGCTTATCATTTTCTACATCTACCAAAACACCAACGCACCAGCCATTTCCATCCAGATCGACAGTGCAGCTCATGTTGCCTTTACGTAGTACTGCAGAAAATCACAATAAGCGGTGTTCCAACCGATAAAACCAACCTCGGCAACTTTGGCCTGGTGTGGTTTTTTTTTTTGGCTTCTGCGTGTTGGGGGATAAGGTCATTATTATTCCAACTTGGGGCACATCTCCCAATGAAAGCAAATGAAAAGTCCAACGTTGATTAGCTTGTATTTCTGGATAGGTAGTTTGGTTGATTAATGGCTACGACGAATGAAGGGCGACGGACAGTCTATAGTTTTTCGAATGTATATCTTACTTATAGTGAGACTACATGAAAAGTGCATTTACATGCACCATCAGATGATTCAAACCTATCGTTGCTGTGGCTATATCTTGTGTCTGATTGGCCGACCAGTAGAATCCAAGCGGATCAGTCTGACCGCTGCGAGACATGGTATTGAATATCCACCATAATAAAAGGTAGAATGATATCACCTGTTCGGATTCCAAAAGTATGACCTGGCAACCGTGAGAATTTCGAGTAACCATAAACCCAAACCTTCCCTTCCCATTCTTCCTTCCAAGCCCTCACATAGCATGACAACCATGGCTGGTATGTGTGTGACGCCATAAAGTTGGTTATATTATTTCATCTCAACGCAAGGGAGTTAACCTACTAGTTATTCAATAGTCACTGGAGTCTCTATAATTCTAGCATCCATCTTATACTACCTTGTTATATTAAAGATGAAAGGCGGAGTACAGATAGTTTAATTCCATAAATAATAACAAGTTATTCCCTTTGCATTGGTGAAAACGTCAAAGTCCAACGTTAGAAATTGGCAAAGGCCAGGCATAACTTGTAATATAAAAATGGTTGTAGTTGTAAATCACATGACCAAAAAAGCGGTTTTTTCATTGGTTGAAACTCGCACTTCCTTGGCCTGCTTACTTCAAGTTTTTCACTTTGCACTCTTTTACACATGGGTGATTTTTTTTCGACTATATGGGGATAAATCCGCCAGCGCTGAATGGATCTCTCACAAAACACTATTGGTTAAATTTTTAACTGGTACATTTTTGCTCCAAACCGCTATATAGACGAAAAAAAGCTCCCATTTGTCTAGGAACACTTGGAAATGCTTTTGTGCTGTTGCACAAAGGGTACGATGAAATTTATCCTCAGTACCCGAAAATAGCAGAATGATAGGTGCATGCTTACTTGCACTCATAAGTGAACTCTGGTCGTTGTTAATCTTGGTAGAGCTCACAGCAAGGTACTGCTCGTTTACATTGCTCTGTTTTGAGATGCTGCGGAACTTTAACAGCGAGTAGATATACCAGCATCCCCCCCCACACCATCGTCCGCTTACCCTCTTGGATTTCCTGACGTCTTTTCTTATTCTTCGCTAGATCTCGGAGTAAATTTCTTATGGGCTATACTTACTACCTGCTACTGTCGTTGTTTCGTATACCAGCCTAACTTGTTTTCTTACTTATCCAAAACCTTGCTACATTACAACCGTCATGGCAACCTACGATGAAGTCATACACAACTTCATGGTTAACCTGCCTTCTCGTGAGGCCAAGGTTGACCCGTTAAATATTTACGAGGATCTCTTTACCCCACTTTGTGGAAATAACTCCATCGAAGGTCTAGTAACCCCACTGTACCAGTACCAACGTACCGCCGTGGCCCGTATGCTCCACCAGGAGCTCTACCCTTCGGGTTATGTACCAACACTCGGTGAGTTGCCTCTGGACACGTACCCACCGGAATTGCAATCTCAACCCATTTCCTGTCCTCACCGCTGTGGCAAGCACCACTATACACCGGTTGTTAACCCCCTGCCAAGTGGTATTAAACCATATAATGCCAATACCACAGTGCGTATGCGTGGTGGGATACTGTCCGGGAAGTCTCGTACAGGTAAAATTCTCGAGTGTCTAGCCCTTATTTTATTGACCAAGGATCAGCTGGCCTGCCCCACAGCCCTAAATGTGCCCTTCACTATACCGGTGTGCAATTTGACTTACCAACGCTATCTGGACCATACTCTCCTATCGCCTTATCATTACCCTGATCGGCACACCAAAAGTTGTCGTGAGTGGGAAAATGGTAGCGAATTATCGGGTGCCAGTTTTGTAGACGATTCCATCAAAGATAAACCGTGTGGTACGGAACTCTCTTGTCTTCCCAATACGAACATCGTGCCTCCGTTACGTTACTTGACCTTCCGACAGATTCTTCACTGTTCGGATCTCACGGAAAAGGCAGGGGAGGTGTTACTTCCCCCGGATCTCAAAGAGTTGCTGTACATCGCGGGTTCCAGTTACTTGGAGGAACGGGACTTTACCGCCACGTATTTTGATAACCCCGAACGCCCATTCCCGGCTATAGTGAGACACCACCAGGAAGATATGGTTTTGTTCACCGATTCCACGCCCGATATCCCTAAATTCAAGTCTGCCCTGGCCGCGATTCCTTCCCAAGGCCCCAAGGCCTGGAAGCGACTGCATCAGGGATATACATCGATTGACCCGGTACACGGCAAGATGTATCCCTTTTTACCCGTGATTCCAAGTCGAAGTACCTTGGTAATTGTCCCTGAAAATCACTTACGCACATGGGTATCAGAAATTAAAAAACACGTTGCCCCTGATGCTTTAAAGTACCTTGTAGTGCGGGATTACTCTAAACCCTCGGTCACCGCACTCTTGGAATCCGATTTGGTACTAATTAGCCGTTCTGAACTCTTTAAAGCTTATTGCTGTAACTTCAATACCAGGCCCGGTAAGTTATCTTATATCAGTAAAATTCAAGTGGTACCGACCTTGGTCCGTTGTCATTTCACATGGGTTTATATCTTCACATATACATAACTGTTTCGCATACTACTTGTATTACTAACTGCTTCAATTTTTACTGTACGACAATGTGCACATGATGGGTTTCGTGGTGATAATGCTCACAACTTTAGAAATTGTGGAGGGCAAAAGTAGGCATAATTCCAACGAAACACACCCTCAGCCATTATCTAGCTGTTTACGTGTCAATAGCAAAAGAGTTTCTTCGTTTTACCAGATCCTATGGAAGCGAGTCATCGTAAAATTCAAAGTTTTCCGTGGTGATTACACCAGTAGTGATTGTGCCCACATTAGTACTCTTAAATCGGAACGACGTTGGGCTTGCCTGGTTTCGGAAATTTTTTCACTGCATTCGGATGAAGCGTTTTCGTTACCAGTGCCGTTTGTCTATCCCAGGCTTAAAGATTGGTCAAATTTTGCTACCAAAGAGAATCTGGATCCGTACTTTATTAATTTACTGAAGATACCTCCTTTTCACCTTGGAGGCCTTTGGAAAGAACTCTTAGTGAAATCCTTCTATATATCAGTCCGATACATTTCCCCGCCATTGCTGGACTGGCTATTGGCTACTTATGTGGTACATAATCATTCTGAAGAAACGGCTGATGAAATTACTCTTCCGTTATGCACCCACCACACCATCCGTTTGAATTGTGGCTATCACGAACTCCACGTTTATAACCTCAGTCTTGCCCTGGTTGTCACTTGCATGGTACTGGATCGAATTAAAGGACCCGAGCCGGGACGACCCCTTTATAAGTTTGATTGTCGCCGCGATTTAAAAGCCCTATGGCGTACACCTTCAGTGTATGAATCACGCAACGTAGAAGTGAAGCGGGTGTATTTCATTTTGAAAGAAGTGTTATTGAATCCAAACGAGGCTAGGTTGTCTTCAACGGAAATTTCGCTGCTTCAACAATGTCAGTACTGGATGGAGCAAGGTCTACGGAACCAACCGCAGGACTATGGTGGATACTATAGTGATGTACGATATTACGTCGACGCCTGGCCTCAGCCTCCGCCCGTTCCTCTCTACGTGGCGGGAAAACCGGGATTTATTAGTATCAGAAAACTCCTCGGTAACGATGATGCAAGTCACCCGTGTGAAGAACGAACACGTTGTTTATCCGGGTCGACCCCTATACTGGTGGCACCACTTAATGGTTACGAATTGCGATACTTGGCCAAGAAAATTGACGAACAACACGATGATACCGGCAATGTTTTATCCCAAGCAAGCACTATATCAACTGGATGGTCGAACAGTGACAGTATGGTAGAAGCAATGGGTACCTCTCCGTCGGCCAACTTAGGTCCGGGTTCACCGGATGGAGTTTTAGCAGCACGCAACCATATGAAAGCCCTTACAATCCGTGGTTGCAGCAGTGCCAAATTAACATACCTTGTGAACCAGTTGCGTGTACACACTCCCCACGAGAAATGCGTGGTATATGTCAATTCTGTAAAAGATTTTATAGATGTTGAGGCCTTTATGACTAAGATCAAATTTCAACCAGTTGATGGGGCGTCCACGAAGGGGTATACCTTTCCTGACTGCAATGTGTTCTCTTCAGATGATTACGGCGAAGTAGCCACCAATGCCGAGGCTATCCTGGAATTCACTACCAATCCCAACTGTCGGGTAATATTCATGCCTACATGGATGTTGCTTTGGAAGGTGGATTTAACAGTCGCCACCCGGGTGTACTTTTACAGTCCGGTATGGTGTGATTCGGTTGAGATGCACGCAATTGCACGGGTTCACCATATGGGACAAACCCGTCCAGTTCACGTGGAAACTCTAGTTTTGTGTGATACGTTAGAAGATGCGGCATTGGGGTTTAAAGGTAAGCCTTTTAGAATGGAGGATTACGAAACCCGTTGGGCAAAATCACGCGAGGGTAAAGGCGTGCTTGCCTTGGGGAAGTTTCTTACTCCGATCTGGAAGAGACAGGCGGCCGTGGATGACTTCGTGCAACAAGGTAATTGTGAAACTACAAGACTGGGGACATTCCCTACCAATATGGCACCAGGCACCTCGAGAACCGCCGTTGATGTTTCATCAGTTCAACCCACACCGGGAGATGATGACCTCCAACCGAGACCTGAATACTATTTTGATGAACCCATCCCACTTCTATCACTCAGGACAGGTCGCTGATTATTTCACTGAGACAGGCGTTTGAAAATATGAAAGATTATACTAAATCCGATGAGAAACACATTAAATAATGTATTTCTCCCACCTCCTAATACTATCTATGGGCTTTGGTTAAAGGAAAATCCCACCTCTTTGATAAGCCCCAAGGGTGCCTATCCCTTTCGCGGGCTTTCGATTAGGTGGGCGATGTTCTTTCGACTATATGGGTGTTTTTTTTTCGACTACATAGTGAAAAATCCGCCGAAATTGAATGGGTCTCTCACAAAATCCTATTGGTTAAAAAGTAACTGGTACATTTTTCACACCAAATCTCTATCTAGTTGAAAAAAAAAATCACCCACATGTTCTCTATTTCCTCCCCTCCTCCCTTCTTACTCCCTATCTCACGTTTTCATTCCTCCAATTACCACTAGTGTTACTTGGTACCCATCTGACATTTATAACCACCACACTCAATTCAAATATAAAACCATTTGGGTAGTTTTTTTACATCTATATAGCAATTTGTAGCGAAGCTTTACCAGTTGCAGTTTAACCAATAGGATTTCGTGAGAGACCCAGCCAACTTCGGCAGATTTGTTCCTATATAGTCGAAAAAAAACTACCGAAATGTCTTTGGGTTTCGTATCATTTTCCAAAGTGGTTGTCGCCACTTTTCTCAAACAGTTGCCCTATGATCTCACCTTCGTCTGAGGAGGTGTAGTGAGTAGGGCATCAGGATGCTTCGATTTTGAGGGCAGGGTCATACTCTTCAGGTGATTCTGCAAGGGGAATTGTAGAGTATCTGGCTGTGTGCCACCAGTAAAAAGTGCTGGTATAGTTCTGATATGTCGTGTATTAATGGTTGTCCGGATGTTCTACCATAAATTACTAATACGTATTATTCTGTGTCCCTGCTGTTTTTATTCCTTGCTGTGTACGTCCTCCACTCACCAACACAAAATCACCTGTGCGTGGTACCACAAACTGTGTTTTCGTCACAATGCAAATGCGTTGGCTACTCACTGTAAACTTAATATCATTGACTGTGCAAAATTATTTTGCATTGCAACTAGTAGCAATAATAAATTCACCAATGCCATATAACTGTGGCTTACCGGGGATACTGCACACCGTGTGAGGTATAGGCAATAATTCCGCATTTACCCATGCAATACCAGACCGTAAGGAAGAATGGCGTCCCTTCACCATCTCCCCCTTTTTCTCACACACCTACGCTATGATATTAAAATGAGATGGTGATAATACCAGACAACTTTTAACACGTCAAAAAAAAATTCAAAGTGAACTACATCATCCCTTGAAGTAATTGGCGGGTACAAAGGGCAATTTAACCACTTGAGCAGGGTACTTCTTTCGACGAACCCCCACCAACAAGGAGGTACCCTTTTTATGATACCCATTAAGTACATAGCCCATAGCGATATTGTGACCGGGAGTAGTAGGCGAAGGAATGCCACTGGTAACTTTACCAATTTCGTTTTCATTTTCGTCGTAAAGTACGGAATTTTCCCGAGCGGGAGCCCCTTTGAAAGTGATACCCACCCGACGATGTGGCGGCCCGGTTTTAATCTGTTCTAAAATGGTTTGGGCACCCGGGAAGCCAGCCTCCTTCACGGATTGACGACGTCTTTTCCCGATGATCCACGTAAGGCCGGCTTCCACGGGAGTGATATCCTCACTCAGCTCGTGGCCGTATAAACATAGACCGGCCTCCAAACGTAGACTATCGCGAGCCCCCAATCCGGCCAACTTCACAGCTTCGTCTTCGAGTAGCCGTTGGGCCAGCGGTACCGCTCGGGCAGTGGGAACGGAAATTTCGAAACCGTCCTCTCCAGTGTAACCGCACCGTGCCAAATGCACCTCAGAACCGTCCTTCAGCGTCACCATACGGGAGTGCATAAACTTGAGTTGTCCAATAGCATCCACTTCGGACTCGTTGACCAAAGATTGCATCACCCAAGCCGCTTGGGGACCTTGTAACGCCAATAGGGCATAATCGGTCAACAATTCTAGTTTTACTTCCCACCCTTGCTGTTGCTGGGCCAACTGAAGATGTTTTTGAAGGTGAGCAAAATCCTTGGAGGCACATCCGGCATTCAACACCATATAAAGTGCCCCATCCCCTTCCTCTGACTCGAACCACCGAGGTTGGTTAGTAATCACCGTATCATCAATAATACCCCCTTGGTCACTGGTAAGTACCGACAAGGTCATTTGGCCCGCCGCCAAATTTTCCAAGTCGGCCACCACCAACGATTCTAAAAAGCGCACCCGATCCTTGCCGGTAAAACGTACCTGCAACATATGCGACACGTCAAACAACGACGCCGCCTGACGGGTATGTTGGTGTGAAGCCAGGATACCCAAACCTTCGTATTGCACCGGCATGCTGTAGCCGGCATAGGGTACCATACGACCCCCGTGGCTTACGTGGAAATCGTACAGGGGAGTCTGGTATTGACCATCGGGTGTAGTGGTCTTCCCCTTGTAGATAGCGTTGGTTGGGTTTACCAAAGTATTGACCTGGGAGCTACTATATCTCTGGGTCCTTACGGGTGATTGCTGCTGTGGCCGTTGTCGTTGTACCACAGAGGACAACCCCGACGTCACCATGACGTCTCGGTAGTGGGTAACGAGGCCAGCGGTCAGGGAGTGGGTGTTTCTCATGGTCGACCTTTTACCCATGAGTCGGCCCAGAGGACCAGTTGGAACCCACCTACGACTTTTAGCAGCCAAGGAAGTATATAAACGAAGCATGGCAAGCCGATTACAATGTGCTTACTGAAGGCCGACGATTAGAAGAAAGTTATAATGAGCCCGTAATGAGCCAACAAGTATAAAAACCAAATAGTCCCCTTCTCCAACCAAAAATAAACGAATAGATAAAAAAAATAGAAATGTTACTTTCCGAAACGACAGCAAGTGAGGTACACCACACGACGTTTATAAACCAAAGCGCATACTACTGCCATATTCCACCATAACCAGTACGGTTATGTGTCATCTCTAGCCCCTTTCTCCCTCAATTCCAAAATACCAGGGAATCCCACTGTAGAGAGAGGAACTAGGTATTTCACCGAGTCAGACCAAAAATTTTTCTTTGACAGGGGAGAAATCCCTTAACAGTGCAGTATTACGATTGATGTGACTGGCTATTATCTTATTCGCTGGTAGATGGTATACCAATACCATCAGCCCACTCAGACGTCCCTGCTGCTGGTCAGAACTCTGTACCAGTATCACTTGTGCATTTCACAGCATTTAAAGGGAAAACCCCCCTCCCGTACCCCATCTCAATTTCCACATATAAAAACTATATTTACCATCATACATTTTTTTTTGCTCACGAATATTGTAGCAGGTGGACAAGCATGAATAAAAAAAAACAGTGCTCTTGTGCCAATACACACTAAGGGAGATAAAAAAGAAAGAGAGAACACCGGGAAATAAAAACAAAAGATTAAAAAAGAGCAGCCACGCAACAGAAGCTATCCTAAAACACACACGCTACACTGTAAACAATCTCTAACCAATTCTAAAGGAAGACATATATCAAGTTAAAAAGGAGTGGAAATGCTAGCTCCAACCCAACGCTAACCTTGACACAGAGGAAATATATAATATATAACGAGCAAGTATGGGTACTAAAGACGGAAAGCAAGGTAAGGAGGATTTCATCTATCTCGTATACCACATACTAATCTAAATCAAGTACGCACAAACACGTACGACGTATACTAAATCAACAGGAATAATAATAAATACACAAGAAACACAAGCACAAAAAAAATTTCAAGGAGAGATACATTGGTTAAAACATTTCTCACTATTGCCACATAATCAAGTGGACGAACGGTCATATACAAAGCGTTGAATTCTCAAAAGTGGAAATGAATGGGGTAAAAAGGGTAAAGAGAAGGCACACATCATACATCGGGGGGACAATGATCATCAATACCATGGTAAAGTAGTGGCATATGTCGATAGCATCACTCTCTACATTGTCTCCACACCGACCAGCAGTTGAAATAATGGGATGTATGACATGAGAATCTCCCCCTACCATGGTTAAAATCAGTCCCGTCTTCACATACACATTGATCACTTTATATCCACCCAGCTTAACGATGACCGTGGTTATGGTATTCCTCCTTGAGCCAGATACGAGTTTTAAAAGTCTTGTACAAATCACGCACCAGGTCCCGGAAATCTACCCGACGGTCAGTCTGGTAAGTAAAAATCAACTTTTGTCGGTCCCATTGAAACTCAGCGTCTAGAATACGCATGGGTAGCATCCGATCCGCCGCCTTGGCTTGACAAGTTTCCAATGCCCTTTTTTCATCCTGACGTTGGGTGGGCATTTTAGCCAGTTCGTCCCCGTTAGCCACCGAATAGATACGTTTAATCATAATTTCCTTGGTATTGACCGACGTATACGAAAAATGCATGGCCCGGTAGACCCGGTACAATTTAGGGTTGCTATTACGGATCCCGTCAACTTCACTTTCTATCTGTTTGCGCAGGGCCGGTATGGTTTGGTTATACACCAAACGTTCGGCCTGCTGCAATTCATCAAAGGTGATGTCAACTTGGCCCACTTCGCCCAGGTCAGTACCGCGGTCCCCTTCGCACATGACCATGGTACCGGTGGTGAGGTTAAAATCCGACCCTTCCGGCGTAAAGTATACTTCCGATCGACCGGCCTTGAACAGGAGCGTATACAATCGACAATTTGCCGACAGTTGACTCACCGGGACTCCGTCCACTTCCGGTGGGGAACGGGACGAAGCACCATTGCCCCCGGGACCATTTTTGCTGGGGAGGTGGGTAGGCAACGTGGTGGTTCGCACCACGGGAGCCCCACTCACAACGCTATCGGACAAGTTCAATTGTCGGTTCATATCTTCAACTAACGGAGCAAACGAGACCTTGGAAGGGGTACGCAAACTGGTGGGGTTAGCAGTCAGATTGTTAGAAAAGGACGACGCCAAGGGATGTTGTTGTTGCTTAGCATTTCTTATCAACCCTTGGGAATTGGGTGGGTTGCAGCCCGGTGGCATCGTCGGCACCGCTACCGAATGCCGACGGTGAAGCAGGTGGGGTAACATATTGCCAGTCGGGGGTTCCGGTACAGTGAGGCTGGCGGAATTCATCAGCGGAGACCGATGGGTGTCTCTAAACATGGTACCTGTGCCAGTGGCACCACCACTATGGTTAGTCGAGCTAACAAAGGGACTGGTACCCACATAGGGGGAATAATTGTGAAAATCACTGGTCCCTCCTCCTAGATTGACACCACCGTTACCCCCTCCTATGCCCAATTGTGAGGCCATGAGTGGAGAGGTACCCAGAGTGGGACCTGGGGAGACGGTGGCCTGGGACATCCACGATTCCTGACGAATGGCCGTGGGCATAACATCGGGAGCAAACGAGTAACGTCGCCAATGGGACGAAATAGTCGGAGGGGCCGGTGAAGGAAATAGCCCCTCGTCTGCACCTGCTCCAAACTGACCAGAGTTAGTCGAAGCGACACCCACCCCCAACGGACCAGTGCCAGAGTGATTCCCACCACCTATCATCCCTCCAAAGGAGCGGTGGTGTTGTAAAGCGGGCTGCTGCGATTGTAAATAGCCATATGGGGCAGTGGTTGCGGATGAGTCCAGGACATAACTATTCAGCGGGTTCGTCGATGCCAAGGGTGAATCAGCTGTTATCCCTCCGGGGGTACCCATTATTAACCTTGTGGTGTGGGAGGTGGACATGCTGCCCGTGGTGGCAGTGGTACCTAATGTTGGTACCCCTATTCCCAGGGTAGCACCCGCCTGGGGGGCAAGCGGGTTCTGAGGTGCCATACTTCGACTGATACTGCCGCCACTGACACTTGCGCGGGTGTGGCATTGGGGTTTGGGACTGTCCCACACCGACTCCATATCACTTAAACTCGCTAGGGACGAACCCAGCGGAGGAAGTGTCGGGGTAGTGGCCATGGGCATTGGATGGAGTCCTGGCGAACCTCCCAGGTATCCCCCCACGGGAAGTCCCAACGATTTGGTACGCGACAAGTTGTTGGAAATGGACTTGGAACGAGCCCTTTCAAACGTCAACTGAACGGCCTGGGGGCTCAGAGTAATGGAGTCGTCTTCGGGGGGATTAAGGTAATCCTGTTCGATAGACGACATCATTTTTTCAACCACGTCGCGGGTGGCCGAGTCATCAGTTTCGTGGTGCGATACCGAGTTCCGAGGTGTGGCAGGCACGGCAAACCGGATAGCTGCGTTACTTGATGGTCGGAATGGTAATGAAGTAGCAGTGACCGAAAGCGAACGTTGGTGGTGGTAACTTTGCGATCGGAATGCTGCCCGGGACGACGACGTAAACGCCCCACCAGCCCCATTGGAACCCACCGCGGGCCATCCATGCGACGGGGAAGGTGACAAGGACCCAGTATCGATGGGGACCGGATGCATCGGCACAGTGAGAGTGGAAACGTCATCTATGGCGAGTTCTTCGGCAACCGGACTGGGTGCGTTACCAAGCGACGCAGCTTCCGGTTCTTGCAATTGGACCGACGATGGCTTGTGAGTATGATCCAATTGCAAGGCGTTCGGAATGCTGGCCGCCCGGCTACGCATAAACTGCCGGTGATACTCGTCTTGGTCCAGATCGGCGGTGGAAGTAATGGAAAGTAATCTGGACGAAGCAGTAGACTTAGACGGCAGTGCCTGACTCATACGACGGGTAGGGGATGCAAAGCGTGGCCACTCACCCGGATCCGAGCGATCAGAAAAACTCTTTCTGGAAAAAAGGTAGGTCGAATGAGAATCGGAAATCGAAATAGAGGATACAGTATTGGGTGAATAGGAGATATCGCTGTCGTGATGGTTGACGGAAGCGTCTGACGCGGAGCCAGGGGATGCCATAATCGTGGGGGAAGCAGATCCCGAGGAAGGAAGCGAAGAAGATAAAAGTTCGTCCAAGGCCGATACAACGGGTGTATTGGCTTCTCTATCAAGACAAAGGGCGAGGTCGGTTGGTTGATGGAGGTAAGCGATAGAACGCTGCGAATGGAGGCTAGTCAGGGGCTGTGTTCATCGTCACGATAAAAAAACCAGAAAAAGAACCAAAATTATGTTAAAAACGTCAGTGAAATCCAACACCAAGGGTGGGTTAATCGTCCTCTAACCAATAAAAAGACAAGACGGGATAAGAGAAATCTACTCGCCAATTGAATTTCCCACACTCACAGTCAGAAAGGAAAGCGGCATCTCCCGTCTCACTAGTTTCCTACTCTTTTTCATTCGGAATTAAGCACAGTTGCCAAGGCCAGTGACAAAAAAAAACATAAACAAAAAGAAGGGGGAGGTGGTAAACGATGATGATGACAAGCAAAAAACGGACCCAAAGTTACGTTGACACCTGTCTCCCAATGGGTACTAGAATGGAATACCACGTCAAAACGCTGACCACTTGGTGTGAAGGAGGCCACTCTGCGTGCACCAGTTAAACTATCCATAGCACGTAGCTCCTTGGCCGTTCATCAACCCAGCCAACTGGCTAGAGTCGTGTGACCCGAAAAATCTGAAACATGGATGACCTCACCTAACCCTTCCCACCGTCACTCAGCCTGTTAGGGCTATGAAAACCGAGCATGGCTCCTCACCCAGAGTGGCACGGGGCCCCACAATGTAGCCATGCGAGTGCTGCCTCCACTGTTACACTGCATAATTGGTATGGGCACAGTACTCACTGGTAAGTCGTGTCCAGAATTACCCTCTCCCCAAGTACGTTTGGATCGCCACCATCTATAAAACATCGTAAATACTAACCTTCCCCCTCCCCTCATTATAGTGGTGACCAATTATTATACAGAGGGATGGAGTACATGGTAAATATCTAGGCAACCAAAAAAAAGGACAAACATATCCGGGAAACTTACCTGATCCTGTACCGAAGGGTTACTGGAAAGCGAAGCATTCTACAAGTTGGAATTCATTGGATACAAAGACAGTGTTACCCAAACATATCGACCGAATACCCATAGACAGTAGCGTTTGAATGCCCAGTGCGGGGATGCGGATTCATTTAACATCCACCATATCCTCTGAGGAGTTGACAGTTAGTGTACACGTTTGATAACACTGCGTTGCTATACACAAAGAAATCACTTGGGTCCACAACGTGTCCAAGGAAAAGATACAACCCAATCACTCTCCCACACATGGCCACAAGCGCACCATACCACCACCTACTTATCGCGCTCTGACCCTGGCTACCTCACTCAACACCCCTGGCTTCTTTTACAGTAGTGCTATTATAAAAGTTATTGGAAAGGGTGAACATACGAGGAACGTGCGCACAGATTGAGTGTTGCACATACAATAAAAACTACAAAGCCAAAAAGGGGGAGAGAGGGTGGAATGGTCCAGTCCTACTTTTTCCAGCAAAAAGAAAAACGGACACTGAACATCACTTTCGGTATAAAGATCTGCGAACGGGAGCGCTACCATGTGCCAGCGTTGGTGTTCGGCCAAACATGCGTCTACTTACCACTTCAAAGTGCAACATAGAGAACGGATTTTGTAAAAGGGGGCAGGCGTAGGATTCGTAGCTACGAGTGAGAAACATGGTATCAGCCATTGTTCATTATTCATGCGCAACACAGGCCGGTAATATACACGACATAAAATAACATCACATCCAGTCAGTATACCATATATTAATATAGGTCAAAAGCCATAATTCCTTTTGTTTAACAAACGCATAGAAATACTAACGGAACCACTCAATTTTTACATATAAAATCGACGTACCTAAGGAATAAAAGCCGGTCGATAAAAAAAAAGTTTTTGAACGAGGGGTTACACAATGATAATAAATGACGTGTGATGTTGCCAAAGAAAGCGGACGAACCGTAGGAGTAGCGAGTAAAAGGTTAATAAATTAGACACTAACCCACAAGACCAGATGTTGAATATTTTTTTTACCAAGTGACGTTGAGCATTGGCTACCAATATAGCTAGTGTATAGTAGAGCAGCCTGCTAATGTAGGATGTACGAATTACAGTAAAAGTGAGAGTGAATAATAATTACAAGTGAGGATGAAAACGATAGAGGCAACCACCGACGAGCGGCAGCAGGTACTGTTTAAATATCCCGCACGCGACATGAGAAAGCCATTGGTAAGACCAACAAGGGAACTCCCTCTCCACTACCGATACTACCATTGTAACAGGCGAACCCGCCGGGCCCTCTGCCCCGAGTTTCATCTGAGAAAATTGGTGATGACCTTCTGGCCGCATTGGCCCGCCAGATTTTCTTTCAGTGAACCCGGCCATAGAGTCCCAGCATATCCGGGTCCCCGCGGTCATTGAGTTACCATTTCACTCTATTACCCCCAGCCCACCAGAGAAACCCACTTTCCCTTGATTGGACTTGTCTCTGGTTCACTGACTATTTGGAGTGAGGAGGAAAATATGGGTCACAATGCGATTATTCTTCTTCGTCCCATCTACCCTGCTGTTCTCACTTACCTTCTATAATAGGCTACCAACCCGTGTGCACCAGGATAACTCGGGGTACCTTTAAATAAGTCTCACGACCCAGTAATACGTTATCTTTCTCGCAATATACTCGGTAGTGCACCCTCTTTCCAAGGCCAAGTTCGGGAAAGCAAGTCCGGACAGACCAGTCGTTCGAATATAAGCGACTTGTTAGTATCTCTTTCGGTAGTGGACAAGTCTTTGGAGATGGGTCGATGGAGGATAGTGTTGGTGCGCTAGTTTCCGAACGGCAATGGGGTGAGTGGGGGAGAGAGTGAGAGAGATAGCGAGGCGATGTGGTAAATGGACGTAGTACTATCGGCAATAGGTTGCCGCAAGTACGTCCACTTTTCAATATTAACGAACAAAAATATTCACCGTGGTTTCACCAAGCCAGCAGATACGCCCCAGAAAATATATATATATATATCTTTGGTGACCCAGAATAAAAACTGCGCAGACTAGAAACGCAATAGCGGTTTAAAAGTTTAAGAAAAAAGCGAAAAAGTAACGGTGGACTTTGTCCTAGGTAGAAAAGCGCGGAATAAAAATATGGAGGGTAGACAACAAGGAGGGAGGGAAATAGGAAGAAGGGATTGACCATAAAAACCTGAATACCGGGCCCTGTGGAGAGTACACACTCTGGCTCCTACAGATTATCTACTGCTTGAGGTTAGACGGCGTGCGTTGGACCAAGCAGGTAAATGGATTCGCTACCTTTCCAGGCTATGTGCATGTCCCCCGAGTATTTGCTGTGGAATCTTTGCATCGGTCGAGTCAAAACACTGTATAGCGAATTGGACTGAAAAAAAATAATTGAAATGAAACGGTCCTTGGCCAAGTGGGAGTTTAAAGAGTGATGGACAGGATTCGAACAAAGGAACACCTGAATATGAGTGCCGCCGGTACTAATGAAATAGGAAAACCCAAAATAAAACGAAAGCAATGTTGACTATCACAACGGAAGATGTCACTTTATAGCCATCTACACCGCTTTATGTCCCCGGTTTTTTAATATTCCCAGGGCTGGTCCAAGTAGCCTCGTATAATACAGTCCATTCTTGGGAGTAGTAGGGAAGCGTGAAAAAGGAAGACAAAGAAGAACTACCAACGATATCGCCCTCTACTCGACCTTCCATTGGTGAGAGGATTGCTGACAGTGTTACTGGAGAAAAACCCCTTATATCTCTTTCCCCTCCCTCTCCTCTCACTTTTATGGTGGATATATGATCACCGCCAAGGCATGGCTGGTAACTATGCCTAGATTTAGAACAGTAACAGCGGTTATGGGAAAGTACCATCATGGGTAACCTCACCACGCTCTCTGCTGTGAAGCTGCTAATGTTCAAATCTTTCTGCGTGTTTATTTATTTACTTATCGTTAATCTGCTCTAATCTTTAAGAATGTAATTCGGACTGGATTCCGCCAATCGTTGTTGCTTTCCATTGCTCACAGCTCTGGTTTATTCTTCTCTCTAACCTATGCCTGACATCATTCGAAAACCTTCAATGCTTGTGGGTGAAAGTGTGGGAAGGTGGAAGATACACTTACTATTTCTTTCTGTGACCATCCTTTCAAAGGTACTAGTTGTATACAAATGTCAAAGGATTTTCCCATCTCACTGTCTTCAGTTGTATATGTGTATCCAAAACGAGCCTTCTGTTAGCATTTGTTTAATGGCTGTTTAGATACTTTGACCAAGGACGAGCATACCATGTGTTGAGCAACGGCCTCACTGCCATACAAGGGTCAGCTGCCTTGCATTAACCCAATAGCTGTCCTTATATTTGTTACTCTCGTGTAGTAATTTCCCGCAAAAAAATACCGACAATACACGTCTGTTGTTACTATGCAGGAAATATCTGACCCCTGAGTATCATCAATGAAAAGTTACTCCTGATTTGACGTTAGTGCTCCCAAGGTAGCGAAAAAAGACGGAGTGAAGTGAGTTAGTTTTTATGATTGACGTTGACGCATACTGTTCTTAACTAGGGGATGGGTGTGGAGCAGTAACGATCTACAATTGCTACGTTAAGGAAAACCTATGTTGGTGTTTATACTCCTGATCTACCCCAGCCACTTGAACACTTGCTTTCCCTTGCCTTTGGTTGTCCTCCCGTCCCTCTCAACCCAGGAAATTCACTATTCTAACTTTGGGCTCCTTCACCTACGTCAGTCATTATGGGGGGGGTTACTTTTGCATAACGTTGAGGGTGATTTCTTTGACCAAGGTTCATAGTGACATTTTAAAATAATCCTGGATAAGGGCTAGTGGTATAAACGAAAAGTATATAAAATATTACACACATCCGTGACACTAGCCCCGTGCGCCACTACAGTGGTTTTCACAGAGCTCATGGCGTGATAAGGCAAAAAAAATAACCACTGGAAATTGATCTGCTCTTAGGACACCGTTTGATGTAGCACATGGATGTAAGGTCACGCCTTAGTAGACATAAGTAGATGGTGCTGGTATTCTTTGCGGTTGGGGTGGGAGATATTGACTAGAATTACAAACTGTTGGGGTCAGAGTATTGCCACACAGACCACATTCTCTTTTATGGTTACTAAACTGTTCCTTCTCACTCCCTCCGCTTGTCGTCATTGGTTGGTCTATTGTCCTCAAGCTGTTACATATTTTCATTGTCTTTTTTTTTAGCAATGTATCTGTGCTACAATAACTTGAACGCTAGACCAAGTTACAAAGTGGCCATCCCAAGGATCTAAACATCGTTGGTAACGTTATATCTGCACATACATATCATGTCTTTGTTGCATTTCACTACGAGGAGTGGTTAAGAGAGGGTGACAGCTTTAACGCCAACAACCAGTGAATGATTATGACCGTATGTAATTTTTTTATTTACGCAACTGCGATGTATCGTAATTGATAAATGGTAGTTGTAGGTTTTCACTTTCCTTTTTTAGGTCCATTTCTAGCGAGAATGTGAACAAGCACTCGCAGATATTTACCATAGCATACCCTGGATAGCGATAAAGAAAGAAGAGCACGTTGTAATATCAGATGACCGAAACACATATTAAAATGTGCAGCCAACAATGAGGCAAGGGCTCCACCACAAGAAAAAATTGTTCGTGTTTGGTTGCAATGCCAAATTACTGCCAGTAATGAATCATGAACCCAAACATGTATGTACCTCGACCACCTCCTGTCGCTTATTTCGAATAATAGACAAAGTCGTCGAAGCAGCCTTTGTCCCAGCTTTTCTGGCCAGAATTACATTAAACTAACTCTGAAGATGTTTAGTGGATCTGTGTGATATTTCGGTTTTACCACGATTATTTACTAGTCAAGACATGTCACAAATGCAATATTCTTCCCACATCCTATGTGACCCATGAGCTTTACCCGCAGATCCGTCCAAGTCGATGAGTATCCACGAAGGCGAGGTGATTCAGATACCATTGTGGACAGCCCTGTTGAGCGAGTCGGCCATCACTTTATGGTGTAATAGGATTCAGGTCACTGGTGTGAGGAGGCACTTCGCTTAAAACAAAAGTGACCTACGAGTAGGTAAACAAATCTTTTGATGAAACAAGCATGTTTTTAATTCATGAGGGATTCGAGTTTCCCTGACCTGGTCTCCTTATATAACATAGAAATGATGTAACAAAATCATAACAACAATTATAGTGCACTTGGACGTTAAAATGTAGACAATTTTCATGGAGATAAAAGTTCATCAATTAGCTCCATGTCGGGAGCACAAGACAAGGGGGGGAGACCTTGTGAAGAGGCTACACCATCATCCGGGATGCCCTGACTTGTGGCCATCAAATCAGCGTCATCTTGAGGGAGCTGGTCGTCCTTATCGGACAATGTAATCTCCAGCTCTTGTTCCAATGGGAGCTCTCTTACCAAACGCAGTAATCCGTAAGGCTGGTTTCACAACAAAGAGTAGATGTGCACTTTCCCAAGCAGTGTGGGTTAAACCGAGCTCACGCACTCGCATGTGTGTATGGGCAATATGGTATCATGTGTGCCGATTTACAGACACGGGGTGGGAAAAAGGTGATTGTGAACAACCGTTGACTTGGAACCTGCTAGACAAACGCGAGAAAGGCTAAGAACGGCACCAGCAACCAATATATCAGTGTGCATTTTTTTAATATAATTTTTACTTTTCCAGAGGTTTAATATACGAAATGGAATCAAGTACGAGCGTCTTCCACTTCTATTGTTAAACCTTTGCCAGGAATTGAATATGTGAAACCAAGGCAGCAAAAGTTGAACCACGAAATCAATTATAGTACGTGAGAGGGAAGTTCTATAGCTTTTTGTTTTACGAAAATACAGCCCCTCCCTATCGTTTAATGTATGGTTAACGAACACACCAAGGGATCCTGCTATATACAACCGCCAATACGGGGAACAATAGGAAAGTGCATCGAATTAGGATATGACACCGACCTCATGTTTTTCATAGCTAAACCTGGTTATATCACCCCAATCTATTCCACTTTATTCCAGGAATATTCATGTAATTATATATTGAGCTGGGAAAAAGTTCGGGTAACGGGTAAGTTAGCGAACATCAAGAGACCATCTTACTGTAAGTAATAGACAAGAGTCAACCACTCCCCAGGCGCCCAGAGTTGACCAAGAGTTGTAGCTTTTAATACAAAGAGCCCCAAGGAACCGGTGAGTGGTGTACTTGAAGACATGATCCGTGTGGATATCATTGCCCCTTACTTCTTTTATCGAGTTGACCAATTCATACGAAATTTCTGTGGTGACCTAGTGGGATACCACTATGTCAAAAACACCACCAATCCTCACTGAACGACAGGGTCGCAGAAAGCTGGGATGGGTAGCGCAAAAGGGGAGAGGAGGATGAGTATCTCCTTGTCCTCGCAATTTGTTCCTTCACCCGTTTGACCACCTGACCTAGGCGGGGCTACACAAAGGTATGGTCACCACAGTCGTTGCGCACCTTTCGGGCCTTACTCAAGCGCCAGTGGAGACGATATTATTGGGGGTAAGTCCGTCGAAGTTCTTGTGCGACTTCGGGCTCTCCCATGTCTTGTTCCCCTCTTCCCAACCACAGAACCACTCGGTTTTCCCTTACGCTAACTTTGAGGCAAGAGTACCAGCCTTTGGGGTAAGATCCGGTGTGTTCGTTGGGGAAAGAGAACCCGTGTTGAATGACTGCTACGAAGAGCGGCTGAGGAAGAGAAATTATTCCAACTGTATAGACCACCCTGCTTCTTCATAAGGATAGACCCTTTTAACTCTGCCGAAATTCGCTCCCCTTATTTTCTTGGTTTATTTTATCGTTTTCTCCTTGGCTTACGTTTATAGTTTCTTGCTCATCCTATTTGCATCATTTGTTTACCATTTTATATCGCCGTAACTTGCAATTCGGGATTTTTTTTCGTCACTTGGCTTATCTGTGTGTATCCATATTTGTCGTATTCTATTCACTCACTTAAATTCGCCTTTCCTGTCACCATGTCCTCCGGAAACCAGAGCATCCAAACCCTATTGGAAGCCGAAAAGGAAGCGACCAAGACCGTCCAACGAGCTCGTGATTGTAAGTAGTGGCTACTGTATACATGCGGGGTATGGCCTGTAAGGGTTTGTCACATTGGTGACATTGTAAGAGGAAGGTTTATAATATTCGCTTCACATTCTCCAGAATAAAATCGAAACTGTCGGCTGGGGGTATGAATTTACCAAGGGACTAACCGGGTGATTACACTGCTGGTTGTGTGCTATAACCCTACTATTTATGTGTGACCGGGAAACACGAACCGCGACATACCATCGGATACATGACCAGACCGCGTCCAGAAACTCAAGGAAGCTCGTTCCGAAGCGGCCAAGGAGATTGAGCAGTACAAAAACAACAAGATGTCCGAGCTTGCCAAGTACGAAAATGAGGTAGGTACTTAATACAAATAGCGAAAGTCAGGTAGTGACTTTTCCGAGGCCTTTCGTTCCATGTTTTTACACCGTACGCCTAGTAATCCATTTACAATGAAATGAACTAAGCGAAGGGTGGATCAGCAGTATCGTGGCTGGTGACTTTACCTCGGGGATAACGACCAGATGTGCGGATATCATGCTTTATATTCTTAATTATTTTTCGGTCTAGAGGAAACCGAGTGTATATTAACGTTACTCATGCTTTGTATGTTTATCGGTTTTTTTTTGATGGAACATGCGACCTAGCACTCGGGATCCAACGACCAATTGGCCCAAGAAATTAATAATGATACTGCAGCCAAGGTGCGAGAACTGAACGAGGCTTTCGTCGCCCACAAGGAGGAAGTTATCCAGAAACTGATGGAGACGGTCATGCAGGTGGAACCTAAAGTACACCCCAACGTCCAGCTGGCATAGAAAGAGGAATGGATATGCTCGTTAGGTTTGAAGAACACAAGGCGCGATTGTTCATGACGAGAACAACCAGGGTTTACATTTATTTACCCATAGATGCCTCGAGTCTAATTTCCCGAATAGTTTTATGCTTTTATTATTATGGTTTAAATAAAGTAAATTAGTTTTCATTTTGTTTAAAGGGTAGCCAAATGAGCCGGGGACTAGATCCGCGAAATAAGGGAATATACCACACTCAATTTGCCCTGTTCAGAGGCTTGTACTGTGAATGCCTACGTTAAATTGTGCTGGATGTAAATTCGATTTTTATCCATGAACCTGTTGACGGGATTCATTTTCAACGAATCCCATCGTGATACGCCTTGCTTTGTTCTAGCCCGTTAGCTACTGTAGTAGGATTCAGGTCGCTGGTGCGAGGAGGCACTCAAATAAAACAATGACAGCCTATGAGTAAGTAAACAAATATTTTAATTAAACAAGCATGTTTTTTATTTATGAGGGATTCGAGTTTCCCTGACCCGGTCTCCTTATATAACATAGAAATGATGTAACAAAATCATAACAAAAATATAGTGCACTTTGACATTGAAATGTAAATAATTTTCATGGAGATAAATGTTCGTCCATTGGCTCCATGTTGGGAGCTCAAGGCTAGTAGGGGACTTGTGAAGAGGATATACCATCATCCGGGATGCCCTGACCTGTGGCCATCTAATCAGCTTCATCTTGAGCGGGCTGGTCGTCCTTGGTGGAAGATGTAATCTCCAGCTCCTATTCCAATATAAAGAAAGGGCACATTGTGAACCTTTGCAGCAAACACTAATCATGAGCTATAACCCAATAAATATCAGTCAATGAGAAATGATCCAGAATCAGGGGTAAATCGGTATTATTTTTTTCTTCCCCTTTTTTGTACTGTTACCCCTTGTTAATAAGAACATACACGTCTTGATTTTACCTTTCTATCTTTCATTTTCGTTGAGTTATCCTAATTTAAAAGTCATTTACCATGTTCCATTCACCCATATCACAATACCCCATGCTCACCATTACCCCAGTCATAATGCAGTCACACATTAGGGTATTTATTAAACTCAGCCTAAACCCAACTGAAATCCACCAAACTTTGCAATGTGTTTATGCAAGAGATTATCCTTCGTATAGCAAGGTATGCTATTGGTACAACAACTTTAAGACTGGTTATTTGTCATTCGAAGATGAGCACCACACAGGACATCCTTCCTATGAGACCTATGAATATAAAAGTGACACCATCAAACAGCTAGTTAGTGAAGACCCATTCATGACCCTGAATGTGCTTGCATGGGAGGTGAAGATCTCAGTGTGGGATGTTTGGAACGTCCTCCACAACTATTTGCATTACTGTTCATACCTTAGTACTTGAGTTCCCCATTCCCTAACATCAGAGTTGCAGAACGACCATAAAACCTTTTGCCTCAATTTCCTTGACCATTTTCAGAAACTGAACAACTCTCACATATGTAATATCATGACATATGATGAAACCTGGGTTTACCATAATAACCCCCAGACTGGCAATGGTTGAAAGGGATGGGTGCCAGAACACCGAGGTCAGCATGACCCCATCCCTGCTCAGCCATGGTGGATCTTGAAGCCACAAAAAGTTTTACTCACTGTGTTCTTTAGTAGAACTGGTATTGTTCATACTGTTTTTGGTACTGGTAACACTAAGGATTATAGGGGCATATAATGAAGTCCTTAGTTCCCTCCAACGAAGTGACTTCCACAGATGCTTTGATGAGTGGTTCTAGAGGGTGCACACAGTACTTGACAACGATGGTAATTATTATAAATAAAATATGTTTTTTATGGGGATTTACATAGATTTTTGTGTAAAATAATATCACTGTTGAAAACCATTGGGATAAAAAAAAAGGAGAATCATAAACCTGCACATTTACACATAATCAAAAGTAGAGCATAGTAGTTAACAAAAATAAAATCGCATCTGATATATTAAACACCCCTCTTCCACCAACCCAAAAAAAATACCAGACGCGGCTCCCTTTAAATGAACAAAAAAATTCAATTCTAATAGAGGAATACTAACCCGACGTGATGAAATTTTACACAGGCAAACCTTTGGCCATACGACCATCCATCACCAACGGCGTATTGTTCGCTAAGCAACACACCACATAGTCACCCGTAGGGCTCCAACGCAGTTCCAATACGCTGGCGGGACAAGTACAACTTTTCAAGAGCTTACCTGATTTGGTCGACCATACGCACACCGTGCAATCTAACGACCCTGTAGCTAGATATTTGCCATTGGGACTAAAAGTGAGACTAAACACTGGTTCGGTGTGATGCTCTAAAACGAATAAACAGGTGGCGGATAGGGCATCCCAAACTCGAACCGTGTGGTCTGTAGAACAGGTGGCCAGTATACTAGGCACATCGTTGGTGACCTTGGCGATGGGACTCCATTCTAGGGAGTACACTTCACCCCGGTGACCAACAAGGGTTGCTAGAGACTGTCCGTCTTTTACGGCCCAGATTTTGGCGGTTTCGTCATCCGACGCCGAAGCTAAATAGCGACCGGTAGGGTCTACTTTGAGCGCGTTTACCCCCTGTTGGTGGGCTCCTGGGAGGATGTGAAGCGGGGTAGTGTGATCCGTCGAACAATAGGCAATGGCGCCGTCTGCGGAACATGTGGAAAACGTATCAGACGTTAGCCATGCCACGTCTAAAACGGGAGCCTGGTGATGGGTGAACCGACGTTGGATGTGACCCGTTTTGGCGTCCCACAGTACTGCAGTGGTGTCTACGCTGGTGCTTACCAAATGGTAACTACTACTGTTACCACTCGATGGACACCATTTGAGGGCCAGAATGGGACCTTGGTGCAATACTTGAGAACTTTGCAGTTGACCCGTGGCGGTCCACACTCGTCCTTGACCGTCAAACGCCCCTGTTGCTAACAATGTACCTTCGGCATCCCACTCTACCGTGGTAACGTACCGGTTAGGTTGGTCCGCATCCGCCGGGGTGTGGACCAAGCGGACGGACATCAAACTGGTTTCCGATGATGGTGTACTTTCCGTTTGGTCAAGGGTCCAAATTCGGGCAGTGGCATCGTAGGACCCAGTGGCCAATTGACCAGGGTGGTGCGGATTCCAAGAACATGCACACACTTTGTCATCATGTCCCTGTAACGTAACGACTTGTTCCAAAATATTATGACTAGTGGTGGTGGGCTCGGGCGGTGGGGATGAAGGTGGGAGTCTCGACAATGGGTCACCGAGTGGTGTGGCAACATCCCTTACTGGAGCTTCACTGGTGACAACTGCTTCTGGTCGATCGTCCAGTTGCATCTGTTCTAAAGCCTTTTCGGCCCCGGTGGGCGAAGTCGACCGTTGGGGGGTTTTAATACTCTCCTCCACCGCCATGGGTTCCGTAGTTAGGATTCCCACCTCCTTACCAGCCTCGGGGTCCGGAGGTACCAACGATTTCTCTTGGGCAGTACCCGCTGTTCCGTTACCCTCTGGTTTGTCGGTATCATGGCGGGTCCGGTTGACCGTATTCAATACGTCTGGGGAAGCGGTAGCCAACTGGATCTCTGTCGGAGCGCCCCGCTGACCTTTACGTTTAGTGGACTGGTTTGAAGGGGTAACTTTTTCGCAGTGGTGATGACCTATAAGGCGGACAGCCGCTCCACAGGGCCGAATGGTCCCGTCATCGTTGAGATGCGTCTCCAACGTTAAGTATTGTAAGCCCTTTTGTAGTATATTTAACAATTCTCCTGGTTTGACGCCCAAGTCGTGGAATTCGTTGCTGTCCAGTTGACTTTCATATTGAAAGGCGAACGACGTGTGTTTGAAACCGGACTCCCGGAGGTACCGTAGAATAAGGTAGTTGACCTCCTCACTCGTGATGCTCATTGTGAGTGTGCTTTCTTTATCCTGTTGGATTCTTGGGAGGTGTGAGGATAGGATCGTTTGTTTTTTTTTGTTATGCGACACAATTAAGCCTTAAAGAGTGAACGAAGGGGACAGAAGGTGGTGATTATCGTATACTACGTAGTAATAACGCGTACCAAGATGCCCATTAAAACACCTAAGAACGGGGAATTCATAAGGAGGAAAACAAATGTGTATGGACACCTATACAACGAGTGGGAGAGTTAGAGAAGGACGGACGCATATGTGTAGATCTCGAATATTTCTAAACAGAATAAATTAAAGCAGCGGAGTGATGAGACTAACTACGTAAGCAATGTACACGGATACGATAACAAGTGGTTTTATCGCAGATGAGTTAGCGAGGGGTTCTAATCTCCATTGTCGGGAATCTCCCCTCCTTCTTTGTGTCCCTTTCCGAAAGTGCAATGTCTCTGGCATTGCAAGGCAAAACAATCGTTGTACTTCATTGGAATCGGCTCTTCGTTTCAAATTGTACGTTATGCTCTCGCCACTTACAGTATTCGATATTTTTCTTTCTTTGGTCCCATTTTTCCATACACATTATTGAACCCATTCCAAGCAAAACCCAACCTTGACCGACTACTTCCTTCCATTTGTTGAGCATTTCTGGCAAAGTGCGAATCACCCTGTTACTACCCAAGCTAACGAGAGGCACTTGACGATTTGCGTTGCCTCTCTACGCAATATGACTACCTTACCCCACATACCTTGGGTGACCCGCGGACTCGTGGCGGGTACCCTCTGCCTTTCCCTCGTGGTCCTCATATCCCAATGGTTTCAACAAGCCATACCTGTCGGGGTGTCCCCTCCCGCCCCGTTACTTCACCCGCTCGACGGCCCTACTTCGTCTCCACCACCGCCTGAACAGCCCATTCCCACAGGGATACCTTCTACCCAAACCGCTGAATCGTACCTCGTACTTTATCCGGGGTTGATTCTTACCCGGCCGTGGACGCTGGTGCTAACGGGTTGGATCGAAACGGACTGGCTAGTGCTACTGATCCATTTAGGATGCCTAACACTAATGGGTTCCTCTGTTGAGCGGTGGTTCCAATGGTTCGAATATCTTAAATTTGTATGGGTGGTCAATATCGTAGCCCCGGTGGCCGTGTTTTTTATATACGTATGCACGTTCGCTGCGTCACGTAACATTGGCTATTTGTATAATGTGTCCATCCATGGGCTTCCGGCTCTCATCAGCGGGTTGACGGTGGCCCTTAAACAAACCATCCCCGAACACAAAGTAGTGCTCTACCACCGACTAGGTTCATTCCGCATCAAGTATTTACCCCTCTTGTACATACTCGGTATGGGTACGGTGGCCCTGGTGCTCAAGGCCTATGCGAGCTGTTGGCTACTGATTACCGGGGTGGTCTCGGCATGGTTTTATCTCCGCTTTTTCAAGTATTACAATGGCATTCGGGGCGATCTGAGTGAAGCGTTTTCTTTTGCCACATTTTTTCCCGATACGGTGCAGCCCCCGGTAGCCTTTGTGTGTAATAGAATATTTAATGTGTTTGTGTGGCTCAGAGTGTTAAAACCCTTGTCTGAATACACTGCAGTGAATTTGGAACAGGGTAACCCTACCCCACGTCCACCCACTGCTCTATTCGGTTCGGAGGAAACGGATGCCGAGCGACGTCGTGCATTGGCTACCAAGGCGGTCGAATTGCGCTTACTAGCTGCGGGAACTTCTTCTTCTGCTTCATAATGACTTTGCTGGTATAGTTGTGTAATCCGGAGTTGGGGTTGACTTAAATTATCAATGAAAAACGCATCAAAAATAATGAATAGTCCCACTTACGTCATCCTAATATTACACCCCCAACACACTTATAAAATATAATCCAAACGTTTATTATGACTGTCGGAGGACCCCCAGACGCAGCAATATCGGCCAAAATGCTCTCCATTGGACATCTTCACATTTATGATAAACTACACCATTGGGGAGGTACGCAATGCACGTGAGGTAGAAGCCGCAGTACATTTTTCTTTTATTGGGCACTGCGGTATGTTCTATTTCTTATCTTCGTTTTGGTTGGATTATAACCACAATGAATCACCCCCAAACCTACCACGTACTTCACTTTGGGAAAAATTTAAATATTTTTTTTGCTCAACCAGTCCCCTCTTACGGTGGTCTTTTGTGACATAACTACTAATTATTTTTGCTAGTACGTTCGTGCCTTACTCTTGTTCAGTTTCCTGATCTACCTTTGGCTTTGTTTGTTATCTACTTTATTATTATAGTTCATTTTTCTACTATACATTCCTAGTTAAGCATGACACGATTGACCTTGTTGAAAGCCTCGCAACCGCTCCTACGCTCCCTCCGTTCGGTGGCCTTGCCCTCGACTGGAGCCTTTGCCGGATTACCCGCCCAGCCATGTGTGGGCCGTCCCCTGTTTGACGGTTTCCGTCGGTATACCAATGCGGGTGAAGGCAACAAGGCGCAACAAAACACCGCTGATGCCACTAAACCCAAGGAATCGCAGTCAACTCAGGCCGATCAAAAGACCGAAACCTCCGCCAGTAGTCAAAATGGCCAAGGAAAGGGCAAGGACACGACAGCCAAATCTTCGGAAGAAGCCCAATTGGAAATGGAAAAGAAACTGGCTCAATTGAAAAACGACTATTTACGTTGTTTGGCCGATATGGAAAACCTAAGACAGCGTACCAAACAGGAGGTAGACCGGGCTTCCAAGTTCGCCATTGGGAAGTTTGCCAAAGATCTGTTGGATACGGTCGATATTTTGACAATGGCACTCAAGGCGGTTCCGGAGGCCGATCGCACTGCGGAAACCGAAAACTCGCTGTCAAATTTTTATAGTGGTGTGAATTTGACTCAGGCCGAACTCCTCAAAACGTTGAAGCGTCACGGTGTGGAGGCCATTGATCCGTTGGATAAGCCGTTTGACCCCAATTTGCACCAGGCTATGTACGAAGTAGAAATACCCGACAAGGGACCCGGTTTAGTGATTTCCGTGGAAAAATTGGGGTATACTCTGCACGGTCGGGTGGTGAGACCCGCCCAAGTGGGGGTTACCAAGATTGAGAAATAGTGTCATCACAAGAATCGATAACCGTTTTAGAACCATTGTTTTTTTTATTTGGCCCTTTGGGGCGCATGTAGTTGGCCTGTGGTCGCTAATCCTCACAATCTTACATATTTCGAATAAAAAGCCACCAATGCAATACTGACTAGTGGGGAAGGTGATTCCTTGACCCCTTGTAGATATTTAGCAATTGACTACCCAGTTATTTACAAAGTAGGAATAGAAAAATGTTGAGAAATACAAGTCGTCTCTGCAACCTGCGAGGGAAATGCAGCATTCTTACTTGTGGACTGACCCAAAACTATGCGACATGACGGGGCCGGACACTACTGCCGATTCGCCCATTATTGGTAGTACGAGTGAGTCACTGTAATCATGCACCTATGGGCTGAGCACTTCTACTGTTGGTTTTTCCTGATTTATGGGCCCTTCCCACCTATCACAGAGAAGTCAGTCGTTTTCTTATTCACCTATCGTCGTCGAGGTCGTCCGCTATCTAAGTGACCAGTGATAAGAAAGTCGAATTCGCTGAGTTATGTATAATTTACTGTTGCTTTACTCTGGTTTACTTTTTTTTCTACCTTGTTGGGTACCCGTTTATTGGGACTAGTGGGCTTAGTTTTGATTTTTAGGAGTTGGACAGAAGACGAATATCTCCCATTATTAGATCGTTGACCTAAGCGTCTATCGCATTAACACCATGGACTTACCCCATAATCGTGTTACTACACCAGTGAACCACTGGGACGAACCCCACCACGTTTCCCCCAACGGCACCCAGCACATTGCATTACCCATGCACACCAAAAGTAATCCGAGTATTTCTGTTGATGTAAGTTATGTTTACTGGTTGAAAAAAAAAGCAATGCGGTAATATGATAACTGTGGTTTTTATCTTCCATTTTTCAAGTAAAGGGAAGTGAACAATATGTTTGCGTGAGTCCAACCGAGTACAAGGCATTGGGGAATAGGCCTGGATAATTAGCCACTAAAGAGAAAAAGGGGAACAGGCAAGTATCAATACGGCTATTAACAGTATCAACACCACTACTTGCTTCTATATTATCATATGCTGATATCCGCGTTACAGATAGGTGGCTCGTTAACCAAAGTGGTGTATTTTTCTCACCATCCCACTTCTCCAGCCGGTCGTCTCAATTTTACCTGGTTTGAAACGGATCAAATCGAAGAGTGCAT